>JARJDV010006526.1:0-145501 GCA_030264675.1 Anaulacaspis nigra | reverse complement strand
TTTTAGCCAAACAGACCACTGTGCGCCGGCCGCATGCGTGTGTGCGGCGGCAACGAGTCTTGACTGCTGCTACTGCTGCTACTGCTGCTACTGCTGCCGCCGCCGTTGGCATTACTTTATCTTTGGCGTGTGCTGTTGACGCTGATCTATTTGCAAATGTCATTTATGTGTCACGCCGGCATAAATAGTAGTTGGCGTTTCAGTGTGCGCTCGCTTTCGTTTTCTGCACGATCGCAATCCGTTTGGCGCGCTTCTTCTACGCTGTCGGCAAGCTTTTCGCCGCCGCCGCCACCGTTGCATGCATTTGCTATCAATGTGCTTCCACCCATTTAGCGATGCTTCAACACAGCAAACACAAACGCGTCGCATGCCATCCGCCTGCGAAGAGTGTGTGGTATGAGAGTGCGTGCGTACGTACATATGTATGTGCTACATACGTGTTGCGATGTGCGTGCATGCCGCCCCCAACGTGTGTACGATTGCAAGCCGGAATACTCAACGCGTAGAGGGTGTGTGTAAATTAATTCGGTCGAGAGGCATACGCATTAATGAAAATCTCCCCATTTTCGTTTCCTAAAGTGAGACAACTACTACTCTGCCACCAGTCAGATTGGGTAATAAGCCGTACGAGAATTCTTCGTTCAAAGAAGAAGACAACTTACTAACAAACGCACCCCTTTCCAAATCGTGAAATTATAGACTCGCCATAGATATAAATTACAATTGTGCAGCCGTTATGATGTATAGCTGCAAGTTTTTAACATTCTGCCAATATAAAATTGTACGAAATTAAGTCATATACAACAAGGTCTAAAAAGTACGCAATCAAATCGATTCGACAACTTTTATTAGAACCGAGGAGCGACACTGATTTTTTTATTACGCAAGACCCGGGAACGACGGTATTGAGGAATATATAAAGAATACGAAGGGTAAGGAATGAAGCAAACAAGCAGCGAGACAGGAGCGGCCGCCAAGGCACGTGGAGTGCAAAAAGAGCGTGCGACACAATCGATAAATCAGGCGGGCGTAATAATGAAGACGAATTTTGGAATGCTTGGAATTTATGACATTCCGTGCGACGGCAATTCAACGACGAACAACGAGGACCCGACAACGTAACGCAACGCAACGCAATGAACGAAGGAACGAACGAACGAACAAATGCCACCTCCGCTTGCATTGCATATAGGGCCATCGCGCGTGTCTTTCTCTCTCCCGTGTGCCCGCCAAGTCCTACAACGATGGGAGCTAATGAATCCGTCCCAAGTATGCTGAGCGGCCAGCTGCAAGTATTTCAGTACGTTGCCATTGCCAGCGTCACCACGACTGCTGCCGCCGACAAGATCGTCGAATGGAAACGAGGCAAGCATGGCATTGCGTCCGCACACCACCACTGTTGCCGCCGCCAAACGAATGAATTTATTCCGGCTCGGCTGGAAACCAAACTACACACAGGACACCATCGTGCCCTTGTCCGCGACGTCGGTGGCGGTAGCGATGGCAGCGATGGAGAAGCATTTGCGTTCGTTCGGTTCGCATTTTTGCGTTTATCTCTTCGTACAAAAGGGAAGCAAGGAATGGCAATAGCTGCTATACGACTCAATGTGCCGCCTAAAAAGAGTCACAGCTGCAAACAATTTTTCCTCGTCGGTGCTGCCTGCGACATCCCGCTTTGAAAACGAATGGGGAGCAGGGAGAACCGAAACACAGTAGCAAGGTCTCCAAGAGTAATTAGCTCGCAAATTGCGATCGGTGTGTATAAGTTTTGCAGCATTCATTGCTCAGCACCAGCAGCGGCGGTCGTGGCGAGCAAAGCAGAGCAGAACAGAGCCGAGCGGGCGGGCAAAGAGAGGAGCCAGCCGTATTATATGTGAAGTCACGTAGTAAATTTAATTCGGGCGCTCCGTTTTGCCCAAGAAGTGTGTATATTCAAGGCACAAACACGCTCGACGTTCGCGCAGGCGAGAAGAAAAGCATCAGCTGGGTGGACGTGGTGGTAATAATTAAACGTTTGTCAAATTACACTACAGCGCAATGTGGCACGGTGGGCGCCGTGTCATAGCGTGGCGGCGGCGAGAAGGGGCAACCGGGCGGTTGGGTTGCTGGTGGCGCGCCGTGCGAAGAAGGACGAGGCACGGGCAAACGACGTCTCGCTGCTGCCTAATCTACGGTGAAATTAAAAGTCCGCGCGGCGTCTGAGCGAAAGCGAATTGAAGAGGCCTAGGGTCCGCTCACGCACAACATTCAAGAGAGCGAACGCGCGCGGCGGTAGCGGCAACGGCGAACGTATTCGAAATTCCTTCGCAACCGCAACCCTCGACCAGCATCGCCGCCGCCGCCGCCGCCGTCGTCGTCGCCGCACAAACCCTTTCTTTGCTCCGTTGACCACTAGTCGAGCATTCGCCGCAGCAAGCATTCAATGATTCTCTCGTCGTTCCGGCGAGGCGGCAACGCATAATAAATACAATTTCAAATTCCGGACGCGCGCGCGTACGCACCACTCGTGCCTGCAATGAAATTTTATAATTGAGATTTTTCCCCTTTACGTCCCCGACGAGAGACCCGAACATGCCTATCAGCAAAAAGGTTCCCAGATTGGAAATCACCATCTCACCGCCGTGCGCCAAGTGCAAATATTCCATCAACTCAATCAAGTCTAACGCAATTCTTTATGGGGCAGAGAAGCACAGCGCAAGCATATATGTCGGCTATGTTGCAGCAGGGAGGGTTGGTTGGTTGGTTCGTTTCGTGGTGATGGTGGTAGATTAGTCAATATATACACGAGTGCGGAAATCCCTCAGCAGGCGCTGTCATGCTCAAACTTCTTATCTGTTTATTTGCATATCGTGACAATCTCTGGCTTGCTCGTTCCTTCATTCCTTCTTCTTGAGTAGCGCACGTGCGCCCGCAATAAAATAGAGATGTGTATGGGCGATGATTTTATCGACGTGCCATCCGAAAGCGGCACTTCCGGCAAAGGGAGCTGCTTAATAGTCGTCACCCGAAAACACACATGCGTCGTCGTCGTCGTATTTGGCGGGCGTCGTATTCATACATAAAATGAAGAGAGCGAGAGCAACATATTGCACGCGGGGGCAGCCAAACAAAATCTCAAACACTTTGCCGGAAAAACAAAACAACCGGGAGAAAAAAAGGACGAAAAGCGCGAAAATGTGACATGGCGCATAGCGCTGGTTATATTTTATGTTTTATGTTTTGTTTTATGATAGTTTCGTCATCGGTCGTTGTAAATTTTTCCCTACGCCGAAAAGGACGATCGAGGGGTGAGCGGGAGGAAGAGAGGGTGGACGAAATGGTGTCCTTATATTTTATATGTGCAAGTGTTGCATGCGATGCGGAGACGCACTCATCCATCACATTCACGCAATGGCAATTGCGATGCGATTCACACTCGCCGGCGGTTGTAAACCACGTCAAATTTAATCAAACAGCCGCACCGCCTCCACCCTCTCCCTATCTCCACTACTACAATACACGTGCGCCTATGTGTCTCACTTTCTGCCTCGCTTGCATTCGGTGCATAGGATAGAATATTATGGAGCCGCCGAATGCCCAATACAACGCACACGTACTCAAGTGCTGTTTATTATTTCAACGCGCCGCGGTCAGCAGTAATAATGCACGTGTGCAGGAGCACGAGCACATGTTTGCACAAGACGTGCGCAATAAGAGGGGGGTGGTGGTTTGGTTCTAGTTGGTGCACCGAAAACGAACAAATGACAAACAGTACGCGCGGCACACCATTCGCACATGCATACAGCCGCGCTCATTTCGAATATTTATTATCCTTGTTCAGCCCCCACATGTGCTGCGGCCACCCCCGACGGGCTCTTAGAGTTCTCAGTTATTAGCCGAATATTCTCTTGAAATGTGCGATCGCGCACGGTGCTTCGAGGGTTTGCATTCCAACAGTCAGTCGTCAGCAGGAGGAGTGCGCACTCGTGCTTCCTTTCCTTTCCTTCGTGTCCTGATTCCAAACTCTGATTGTGGTCAGAGCACACTTTGTGTGAGTACATATATATGAGCGCGGCCACCCCCCGAAACTAAATGCACTGACCATTACGTTAGCGCGCGAACGCAACGCATATCTCTCACGATATAGTTGCCTGCCCAAATATGACCCCCATAAAGCCTTGAATTTATACTGCGGCCGTGTGTGCGGCTGCGACTATCCTGAAGCCCAAACTCTCCTTCTCCCAATGCCACCACCGCACACTCTTCAATTTCTGCAAACCCACGAGCAAACGAACAAACGCATACCCGATTAATGATTTTCAAATATTTCCACAATTAACAAACCCAATCGAGAGTTCGATAATAGTTTGATTTTTCTCCTCTCATTCGGCCGTGCTCAATTAAGTAATTTGCTAACAAATTTCCGCATTCAACGACAAGAAATATTAAAGCGAATATCTTCCATGGCAGAGAAAGAATCTGGCGAGTGTAGAGGGAAACCAAAGGTACAATAGCAAAAGGCGGCAATGGCAATTTCGGTGCAACTTCAAGTGGGCATTATCATTGAATGGCAAATGTAGCGTGCGCGCACCCCGTAGTCGTCGCGAACGCAAGTACATATTTTCCGGAAGGCGGGCGGCATGCACTCTCCTTCCTGACGTTGACGACGATGGGCCACTTACGAAATGTGCCAATGAGCCAGGCGAACGGTGCGCGCCCGATTCGCATTTCCGGTATGGCATTTCGTGCTTGTGCCCTGTTCTACGATTATTCTCCTCATCCGATTCATATCGGCTTGGAGGAGCCAAGGACCTCTCCCTCTGCTCTTCGCCGCCAAGACCCATCGCCGCACTCCTTCCGCGTAAAATCGCTCTCGGCTTATGACTGCTACGCGAATATATGTACGTAGAGAGTTTGGTGAAAAGTATGCGCAATAAACGCGGCATGCGACCGTACATTGCATCCGGGTGCACTCACTTTGCACGAAAATGATCCTGATAGAGAGGAGGAGAAACGAAACAGCAGCAGCAGCAGCATCAGCAATCGATGATCGTCCCGAGAACGAACAAGCAAATTTGCTCATTCAGGTTGGATGTGCGTGTGTTCCCCCCCGCACGGCGACAATCAGCGAAGCGAAATCTTTCGGGCAAAGTGGTCTGAATCGCTGGTCATAATCGTAATCGCGCAGAGTGCTCCTGCCCGCCATCGGGCATTTAGACAACATACAAACACACGAATGGAATGCAAGCTCACCATCCAAGAAACCTTCATACGCACTTTAGCGTTCATTCGTTCGTTCGTTCGTTGGTTGGTTGGTTCGTTCTTAAGAACAGACCTTGTCTTCATCGTCCGAGAGTAGTTAGTACGATAGAGTAAAGACTGGCCCATTTCGCTCGACTAATGGATGCCACAAGCACACCAATGCACACGTGCAAAACGCCACGAAGAAGATGCGGCATAAATAAGAAGAGCGAACGCCGCAAAATGGTAACAACGCTGCTGCTGCTGTTGCAAAGAGTGGAGAGAGCGATGCAATGGATGTGGACGAGGCAAACTGCTAAATGGTTTATATCAAACAAAAGCCAGCTCGTTAGCGACCCTCGCGCCCGTTAAACAATCTTATCTGACCGCCGCCCGTCGTCCACGCGCGCGCGAGCACATACACATTGCCGTCGTCGCCGCCGCACCGTTTGCAACTCTATTTTCAGTCGAGTGTGCCGCAACGACCGAGGGAGAGAGATCCATCTCCCATTCTCAATTCACAGGCCCCAGAGTCGCGGGGCCGGCGAGCGGGCGGGCAGGCAGGCTGGCTGCACACGGCGCGTGCTTGTGTATTGTGCGAGCGTCGGCCGTCTGCAGAGAATGGAAGGTTTTCATCAACGTCCGATGCCATCATCATCGTCTGCGCCTGCTGCTGCTGCTGCTCCTGCTTTTGCCGCCGCTTCCATTCTCCACCAGCCATTCCATTCCAAAGCCATTCCGAGATAGCAAACAGTACGCACACCACCACTGCCATCATCATCATCAACATCATCTCACTCTTCTGTAAATTCATCTGTCGTCTTCGACTTGAACCGCCGCGCCGCGTCTTCGGATTGCCATTAACACTATACCAACCGCGCAAGCAATGCGTTCCGTTCTTTTCAATTTCATACAGATTCCTGCGTGTTTCGCAACCGTGATAAGGAAAGCCGAAGCCGAGGAAGAAGAAGTTCAAGCGTGCAGTCGATAAATACGTGCATATCAGACCAAAAGAAAAAAGTGCACAATGTGCAATCGCTGTTGCCTGAGCGATAATGCAATTCGTCGGCAATAAATCTTAGTCTATCGTTACCTGCCATCGTCTATTACGCGTTAAATCCAATCCAAACCAAGCAAAACCAAAAAAAAAAGAGTAAAAACTCACAGTCAAATCGCCGATACAAATTGGCCAATAACGCATTAAAAATACAAATGGGGCGCAATCTGTAAAAATTAATTACCGCATTCACAACCCGCGCGGCAAATGTCACATCGTTAGAGCGGCGGCGCGTGATAGAAAGGCCAAAAAACCAAAGAGTCAATAAAATCTGTTAACTTGATTAATTCATGCCACCCCCAAAATTATGAATTTTTTCCCGCTGACTGAGAAAACTGACTGACGTTTGATATAAATACAGTGTGGTGGCAAAATAATTTGGCATTCCGCCCCCGTTCGGAATTGATTCATTCCCGAAATTAACACGTAATTAAACTTGTGAAATAAACACGCGCGCGCGCCTAGCATTTAAACTTTGCGGCTCGCAAGAGCGAAACGGCAAACTTGCACACACAACTATCCATTATTGATGCTATTGATGCATGATTGTTGTACAACTTTGTCTATTCGATTGTCGATTGTTGTTCAACTATGATGATAGCGCAAACCGCGTGCGCGCGCGCGCAAAGTTTCCTTCGTCTCGGTGCTCACACTGACTTTTCGAGTTTCAGCTGAGCTTTGGGGAGTATTGCACTCGGTTCGATCCGCGGTGAAGAACTACCACCCCCTCACTGATGCAATACAACAACAACAACAACAACTGTGTGAGATGCTACTTGCGGTTTCTGATTCCGTTCATGATTCGATAATGCGCGCTCGAATGCCGTGCAATGAAAGAGTGCCACGAATAAAAGTTGGCCGCGAACGGCGCGAGCACAAAAAGCAAAGCGAATTGCGCATCAACAAGTTCATCATCATCTATTGATTGAGCGTAATAAATCTTTCGGATCATTCGTGCGTTTCCGATGATCATTAGTCAACGGCCGCGCTCGCTGGCTGCAAGACGTGCATGCACGTGAGATTTATATTCTTGTTATACAGCGCCGAGCGATAATAATAACTTAACGACAACAACAATTGCGCGGTAAACAAACTTTTTATCATTACCATTATCTACGCGTAGTTTAATTAGACGAGTGCGTAACGCTTCAACGGTTCGCGTAAATTACAAGCGCTAAATCAATTTTAAATGGCATCTTCAACTTTCCAACGTATTTCTTACACATTGCGCATTGTTAGGCGTACAGCGCACCACAGTGTTGAAAAATTGAGAGTGAAACTCACCTGAAACAAACAGAAAAATAAATTAGAAAATGTACATGTCAGCGCGCCTGCGCTGTAGGCGATAGAATATAGGAAAACCATTAACATTTATTTATTTTTAAGGGTTCAGTTGCTTGCTTGCTTGGCTTGGCTTGCTCTTGTAACCGTAAGAGGGACGACAGTGCAATGGGTTTTCTGCGGCTGAATTCACGTCTAGGGGATGCATGTGGCAATTAAATTATTCAGCAAAGGGGTGAAAGCAATTTAAGTTAATGCGGTTCCACCATCCGAATTACAGCGCAAATTTAAAGCTTATAGATGCAAAATATTTTCGCCTTCTGCCACACACACACACACACGCACTCACCCACACCGACCAACGGAGAAGCTCATCTGCCTGCAGCCACCGCCTGCCTCCGCCACCTCCTTCCCGTCCTCGACAACGATGGAATCATTTACATTTTATTGCAAATTTATGCGAATTGATGTTTTCCGCGCAGTAATAGCGCGAGATTTTTTCCCGGCCCCCCATCGCCGCTGATGGTCGCCACCATCTCGCTGTAATTCTTCTTCTCGTTCGTTGTGTAATAAGCCACTTGTAATTATATCACGCAATTTACGAATAAAAATAATTAAAAACTCTGTGCAACATTTAATCAATTGCGTTTGCAATTCATTTCGTTTTATGCATCTCATTAAATCGGGGTTGCACACCAAGCAAATAAATGTGCATTGTAATGTTATTGGTGAGGCCACTTGTGATTTTATTCGTTTCATCGTCGAGAGCGCGTTCTTGAGCGCTCGATTTTCATTGCACATTCTCGGCACGAAATTCATTATTTTAACCCCAATCCAGCGCCGTTTTTTATTGACTAACTAACGAACTCACCAACTACGGGCCAGCATTGAGAGATCGAGCGCGAGCGAGCAAATTGCGCGAATGCCAACAAATGATAAAATATCATGTGAACTTTATTGCCAAAAATTACTTTCGAGACTTTTCAAGTTTCTTTGCAAACTTTCGACGATCCGCAAACAAGACGCAACGCTTGTAATAAACTGCAATAATAGCACAGTTTAAGCCAGATGCACAAAAGTGTGTGCGCCGAGAGGAGCGTTGCAGGCGCGCGCGCGCGCTTTCGCAATGTCGACTCTTCCTCTTCGTACGTCTATCGCTTTTTAAGTTCGCTCCCACAACGCATAAAATGATAAAACTTTGCGCTAATGTCGTAAAATTTATCACAAACTGTTCTCGAGTCGCAAACAATTTCTTTCAACGTTTCGTCATTAGTGCGTAGCGCCGAGGAGGAAACGTAAGTGAGTCGCACGTGGCAGAGCCGAGGCGAACAAAAAGTGCAGAAATTAAAGTTGAAGAAACAACGCAGAGGGCGGTTTTTCCAATTATCCGCGCTGGCTTCAATAGAGAATAAGATAAACAGCACAAAGGCACGCACACAATTTTTGAGGGCATTCTTGTGCGTAATGCGTGTAACGCCCCAAAATAAAGAACAAGCAGCACCAACAGCAGCAGCAGCAGCAGCAGCAGCAGCAGCAGAAGCAGCGGCGGCGGCGGCAGCGGAAGAAAAGCGAGCCGTCCTTAAATTGCAGGAAAAGCGAGCGCACAGCAGCGGTCGTTGGGCGAGCCGATGAGGCGCCGAAAATCTTTAAATCTACCGAGAAAATTTCCGCGCAAGATGCCCGCCGCCGCCGCCGACGTCGCCGCCCTTAGGCCAAACGAATGGGAACAAATGATAATGGAAGGAGAGCGAGCCGTAGAGGCTGCGTGTCATCCTTTTAATTAATTTAATAATAACTTTGCTTATTATACTTGAAGGCTAATGAAGTGTATGTATACGAGTCCTAGCGTGGGCGGCGGTGGCTGTGGCGGCAGCATACGCTATACGATTCTACGCATTCAAGCGCGAGCAATTTGCTTAGGACGAAAGGAAGATGCGCGACAAAAAAATTCAATAGGCTCGACGAAATTTCGCGAAAATATTGCGCAAATTAAGATTATACGATAGCGACGCACAAAAGACAATGCGCGCGCATTTCGGTGCGGTTATTAAATGTGAAATAATTGCTTGCAGTATACGTGCGGTGCACGTGGAGATGGTGTGCGGCGGGCAATAAGCTGCAAGTAATTTCCAGTCGTTTTGGCAGCAAGCAAGAAGCAGGAAGCAGCTAGCACCACCGGAAACGCGGGGTGGAGGCGAAGGCGGAGGCGGTGGCTGGTGTGCGGTGCAAGTTACAACTCGCCCTGGTGCGCTGTGGCGGGTTTATAAAAGCTCGTTTCATTTCTCCGCTAATGTCAAATGCGCCGCTCGCGCCAAGGATAAACGTAAAAGTGATAGTGTAATAAGACAATTTACAACTGGAACACAAGAATAACACCAAGCGTAACAACGTACAGCCGCATCAGGCGGCGGCGCGAGAAGATGAAGGAGAACCAGGCGGGGGTGGCACACGCACATGATGCATGTGGTGTTCCAGGATCAGGCGAGCACAATCATCAAGCAGCGCGCAACCGTCGCAAAGGCTAAAAGCATAAACTCTCGCGCTGCGCGCACGATGCTTTTACGACGTTTGCAGGAGCGCATTGGATGCAGCTGCGGATGCACTTTGACGACGTCATTAGCTCGCCGCAAACTATTCGTCATATATTCTGAAATTGTTTATTGCCCTCGCAATTTGCAACGTTATTTTCTGAATGCGCACCAACACTTCAATTGCCACGTTTATTGCCAAACATGCACAAATTTGTATCGTTTGGGTCATATATATATACCCAGAAGTCTTTGAACAATTCCATTTCTCAATACGTTTTTTGATGCTTAATCCGTATTCCACGTCTGATAATTATCCCTTAGAACATGCGCATATAATAATAGTACCTCGTCCCTCTGTGATGAGTGGATAATATTAACATGCGTCTGACAAGGTCCGCGCCCGTATCAAGGACCCCATCAATATCTCGAGCAGTTATATGCGATTATGTGCACCATTGTAATGTGTAATCATGATGCATGCATGTGCGTGCACGTCCTGGACAAGGATCTATGTGCAATGCACTACTGGTTGCATACTGCACATTGCGCGCACATATATCCCCCAAGAGGAGAGGCGGCTTGCCTCTGCCTGCCACTCGCTATGACCGACCGACCATCACCACAAATGCAAAGCAACCCTATAATGCCATACATGCACACACGCTTACAACGTCAATACTCAAATCGCAATTGCACGTGCGCACACGCAGTATTATATTACATCAGCATGCGGCTGTTGCTATTGCTGCTGCTGCTGCTGCAGCAGGAGCGAGAAACGTGCGACGCGCCATTTGGACACTGGTCCTGCCGCAATAGGCTCGGCCTGGGGTCGAGCACGTAAATTACGAAACCGCGATCATTTCAATTAAACTGGAATACGTAACTAGCAGACAGTCTGCGCACCGCAACCCAATGCAACGGCGGCAGCAGCGGTGGCGGCGGGCATGCATACTACATAGTGACCGTAGTCACTCAACTCCGCACAATGCACGTGCACGAGCGAACCGCACACACCGTGCACCGTGCATGCATACAGATGTATGTATAGTGTGCATAGTGTGTGCACTGATCAGACTGCACTAGTGGCCCAGCCAGCCACCCCCCCAATTGCAGACACTTGGGGAGTACAGTTATTGCCCGTGTGCGCTCTCCAAATGTACATACGCATTACATCGCGTTTACGATATGTGCGCGCCCCGCTCGCCCACCGGAGCGCCTGTTTCGCTCGGATTGCATAGTTGAATTATAATCCAACAAATCGTTGCCAAACACCTGGCAACGCCAGAGGAAAATCCGAATCGCATTTAATCCGCAATTACTCCCTTTGGCGGCGGCCGCAGCGGCAAGGTCGCTGCTGCTGCTGCCCAAGATAAAGAGATGCAAAGAGTATTATTGCTAATAGGTCGACTCTAGGTGAATCTGCCCGCCTGCCTGCCTGCCTGCATACATGCTTGCCTGCGCTAGAGAGAGCAGCCAATAGATGGAAGAGGGCAAAATGAAGTACTTTTTGCATTTGTTATGCGCGGCACACTAAGCTTGCGGTTGTGCATTAATACCACTAATTGGATCCCTTTTTTGTCCAGCAGGATGGTCCTAATGATGGTTGTGGGAGCATTTTCAGCAAAACTAAAGCACAATTACATCCACGCTCGTAATTACATGCTTACGCTCATTTTAACTTAATCGTAAAGCAAATTTCAAATGGATATAAAAAGCAATTGCCTTCTTTCTCTTCACAGTTGAGCACTTATTTAGATTTGCACAAAAACGCTCTGTTCATTTCTATACCAGCCCTGACTGAACGTTTCGTGAATTAAAGATTACATGCCGAATCATTAAAATTTTAAATATATTCTCAACTGGGCGATTATCATCCAGATTACAAATGTTTCAGCCTATAGAATTTGTTGCTAAATGGAATAAAATGTATAATTGGTCGACTAAAAATTGAAATTATTTCATCACTCTCACATCACTCTTATGCAAATTCATTTGATTCGTCAAATTGGTAAAGTTACGTAACGTGTTAATGGGTCAGATCGTCAACGACTGAGTTGGAACTTACCCAAAACTTGTATCATTCCGTTACAATAGGTTGAACAGGAGCAAGGACAACGCTATCTGGACCCTCAAAAATTCAAATTGTTACTAGCCTAGCATAAACCGACCCTAACCTAAATTCTTTCGCCCATGAACTATGTGGCTAACCACTATAGAGCCTAAATGGCTTATTATTACATATAGATAATGTGTAATCCATATATTCCTGAGGCACTAATTAAATAATAAATAACATAGTGATTTAAAAAGTACTAAATTTTGAGAGCAGCATCCTGGATTTGCTGTATTTTAAATACTTTCGTGCAAATTTATTTATTCTTGTATGTTAGACGACGGTGCTTTTACTATCGCCCAGCGAACTCAAAAACTGACACTCATGCAGCTTCTCTCAGTTCACGTGAGATGCTATTGAAACTAATACGAGATATGAACTTGGCAGAAAGAACCGCACCTCACCCTGGATCCCGTCTTATTCCAAGTGTTTGTTGCACAATAAAACTGATCCTCATTTACTATTGTTCGACTAAATCAATTGCTAATAATTTTAGGACAACCTCGCCATACCAGTTTCACTGCAAAAAAGAGTTTTATGTTACCGAAGGGCAAAAACTGAACCAATAAAAGCGATAAAAAAGAGGCACTCGCAATATTTTATTAATAAATAGTCCAACAATAGAAAATGTTCACCGCGAGAGAGTGAACGCGGCGGCGAAGCCCAAAAAAAAATACTGTGTAGATTGGTGGAGTGAGTGTACGCAGTGAAATTGCGCAATTCGCATACTCTCCCGTATATGAGCGGAGCATACATAAATTATGCATTTAGTTTTTGCGGTCAATTTTGTTCGAAGCAAATGTGCGCAATATTATGTATCAAAATAAACTATCCACTTGGGGGCGCTCGTCGCCGAACCCTTGGCCCAGCGTAACCGTATTACCGCCCCCGTATCGGTCATATAAAATTTATTATTGCGATGAAAATATCACACACAATGCTAGTAAAAAAATGTTTGCCAGAGCTCAGCGCGTTTCACTTTCTCTCCTTCTTCGCGTAGCCATTCGACGTGGGCGCGTATTACGGTACAGGAGCAACAACATCAATACCGCGGCAGAAGAAGAACGGAGCAGGACGAGTCCTTAGAGTGCTTGCTAAGGGTGCGAGAACGTTATCTTCAACAACTACCCTTCGCGCGTCGATATTTCGGTAATGCCAGAGTGCAAATAAACACACACACACATCGTATCGGCGTATGAGCAAACACAGGATGAGGACGAGAACGAGAACGAGGATGAAAATACATACGTACATACCATACGCTACTTGCGCTAACCAAGTTGCATCTCAATGTTCGAAACGAGCAAGTTCGTATCGTATGTGTGTTTGAACGATTGAGCCGCATGATCGCACGTGCTTGTGGTGTGCTCATTTTATCAATCATAGAGAGCTCGTAGCGATGCGCGTAGGTGCCGTGTTCGTTCATATTTGCACTATAAATCGAAATTCCCCACGGAGGAGAACGCACGCCAGCCAGCCAGCCCGCCCGCCGCCTGCCAGGGAGTGAATTGATACATTTTCTATAAAATAATTTTATAAGTGTAATATAAATATTGAAGCAACCGTTTCATCATCACGCAAAGTAAATTCCAACATCCCCATACGGCGCGCGCTGCGTTCGGGACATTGAGGAAGAAGCGTCGCGCAAAAAAAGCCACCCGAGAAAGGAGGGACTCGTCGAGTAGAAGAAAAATGCGCAGATTTTCATATTATTTCGTCATGGAATGGTCGTACCACCACCAACCGAATACGGAAATTTTTTCGCGCAGCGCCCGGCATAAATAAACATTGATTTTGAGCATTTTTATTCGATTTCCACTTCATATTTGACATGGGTAAAATGCAATAACAATAATTGAATGAATTTAATCGCGCAATGCCGACAAATGCGCTGCTTTTTCGATTCGGAACGCGGTGCGCGCGCGCGTGCCACGGCCGGAAAGAGGGAAAGAGAGAAGCGCAACACGAAAAACGTCCATCGGGAAATTACACTATTCCACGCTATGGAAATCTAATTTAAATGTTGCGCGAACGCTACTTTAAATTCCTCTAAAAAAACACATACAAACCCAGTAGGATTGAGGGGCAAAATTCAACGTCGATTTTTTTTCTCCAAGGGGGATGCCTTATTTTATCAATGCCCCGTATGTGTTTTATTGCAATTGATTCAATGAGAAAGTCAAACGTTTGTCCGAAAAAATCAAAGTAATTGTCCCGATACGTTTATTCCTTGGCACACTTGACAAAACGCCCATCATAATTCGCCAATGCGAGGCTACAAAGTCATTCGACGTCAATTCAGAATATGCTCCGATTCCGGTGGCTGTGGCAACGCATAGAACCGAGTACAATACGAATATCTATTGCCGACAATGTGTGGGTCATCATTTACCCAGTTTCCCAGCGCCGCCTCGCATCATTCACATTTAACATACACGCATCGCCCGTACAATGCCATCCCCAAACGCTGCCGCCCAAAAATAGCATTCACACTCCACACACTGGGTGCACAAATCATTGCGTCGTTAAGGCGCAGAATGGAAAATTGTGACCCTGTACGAAAAGATAATAATGGACAGACCCACGCTGTCTTCTGTGTCTTCTTCGATTCGGAATGATGACCGCCAAACCAGCATGCGTTCATAAAACGTTGATGTCTTCCTCATCTACCCCCCAAGCGCGCATCAAGCTACCCGTGTCTGACGATCAACTTCTTAGCATATCTGCGCAAGGACCTTAAACATGTTCCTGTCTCCTGCCCCTCTCGAAGGAGTCAGTTCGTTAGCCACCGAATATATATGAAGACCTCCCATTGAGCACGGGCACAATACACATCCACCCCACTCGCACATGCAGAGAACTGTGTAGAGAGAAGCAATGGCCATTTGCACATTGATACCCACAAGCAACCTTCCTCCCCCTCACCCATGCCAACCCAGGCCCGATATGCGCTGCTGCACCATTTCGCCTCGTTCGCCCATTCAACGACGATGCGCCACTAGCAATGCCAAATGTAGTGTGACGTCCGGATTAGCATAGAGAATCAGTAAATGTCGTTGGCGAATTGCTTCCAATGTAACATAAACTTAACGCCATCACCATTAAACCTTTTTGCGATATGTGAGATACATCGTCGCACAGGCCAACACGGAAAAACGCGACCACCACCGCCGCCGCCCGCAGCTCATCCCCCCTTTCGCGCACGTAACGATACAGCTCTAAGCCGGGGTACTTATTTCGCGCGCGCGGCGCAAGTAATTTATTAATATGTTAAAACATTGGCTCGTCGCGCAAAAGACGTGAAAGCCCCGAAGGGTGCTTAAATGCGGTGCTCCGCCGCCGACGGCAGTGGCAGAGAATGCACGAGAAATGCACTTTATCCATGTGCATCTCGCGACGGCAGCTTAAGCGTCGCCGCACAACGCCGAGAGGTCCACCAAGAAGTAGGTGGAAGAAGGAAGGCGGCTAATACGACTGTCGCAAGGCAGTGCGCGCATGAAACCGAAGCGGTGGAGGAGCTTTAATACAAATCGCATCTCGTGACCGCTATTATTTAATCCGCCTTAGACGTAGGCGTTCAGCTCGTGCGATATATCCCCGGCATTTGCAGCATCTCCTCCTCGACGGGATTGTGTGTGAGGAAGTACATGAATAGCCCCGAAGGAATGCGTCCCAATGTATTGGAGGATGCGACAAATTTATGGCGGCCGATATATGGTGACAAATTAAAGTTATAATTTTACGTAGCAAACGAATAAATTGCAACAAGTTCAAAGGAATGACAGAGACACAGCAGCGAAGGATTCAAGATTTACGAGCCAACGAGGCAGCCCTACGACAGGGAGCATAGTGAAGGAAGCAATAGCGAGGCAGCGCGAATTGACTTTCGGTGTTAAAAATTTATAGCCGTGTGGTCATCTTGACCTATTGACGTGCGAAACGAAGAACTTGATGACAATATCCGATGGGCCGCCTTTTAACACGAGAACTATTTCTGCACGTTCCGTACGGAACATCCACGCGCCGAGAGGATTGCAAAGTGGAGCAAAGCGTAACCGCAAAGGTGGCGTGGCCTCTTCCTGTGCGCCTTGTTCGCGGGTAATTTGCTAATGGCCTCATATTTCATCCCGAAGGCGCATCCGTTCGCTCGTTCGCCGCGCACACAAATCGCAAAAATCCATCTCAAGACGGCAAAAGGGAGCACGACGCCGGGAATGCCGTCAATCGACACCCGCTAATCGATCATCCCCCTATTCAATATACCGCCGCCGACACAAACACACGTCCTGGGCGTACACTACACGTGGATAAATTCTAAACTTACACACTCATTGTGCGCTGCGCCTCGCGCTTGACGTGCTACGCATTTTTTCGTCGCGCACTTCCGGTTTCTTTGAATTTTGATAAATGGCATGCGCAAAAAATATTTACACGCTTTTTGCGACGTGCAATTCAAAATCTTAAACGATTTTATGCTACATTTAAGAGCGATTTCAATAAAGCGAGAAAAAAAAAGAATCGTGTGCTTGGCGTAGAAATTACCAAAAAAACGTGTCATATTTGTCTAATTTGCAACTGTCAAGAAATGTAAGCAATTTTACCTTGACGTTGAGAATGCTATGGATCGCCTCGTCGACCACGGCAAAATTTCCTTTTCCTAAACGCTTCCCCGTGAATTTGTAGTTACCCACAGTCACTAACATTCGTCCCCCCATTTTGGTGCACACGGATTCGACAGATTTGCCTCGAAGGTCCTGCGACGATTGATCAGATTTTGACATAAATGCACTCGAACACGACTTTGTTTTATCGATCACCCCCGACCTGCCCGTAAAGCCCGATGATTTTGCAAATGAAAGTTCTTGTTAATTTACGAACCGCGCACGTCTAGCCGTCGAAATTCATTTACGCACTGTGTCCATCCAAATGAAGTGGCGGGAACGCAGCCTATACATAAAGAAGAAAAATTGCAATGGTAAAAACAACCCCGCAGTGTTTAATGAACATTTAATAGTAATACCCACCAATTCACCGATTTTTAATGAAAAAAACCTCCCAATAATGTTCAGTCAAACATTACTGTCACGTCACTACAAATCAACGCCGACTACACTAAAGCGATGCCCGCTCGATTCGTGAAAAACTTGATGCAAATATTTGACAGTTTTCCAAAACAACTGATCAGACATTTAATAACAATCACGAAGCCGAGCTTGAAAATCGACTTAATGTCGCAGGAATAATGGCGAAAACATGTAAGCAAAGACGCGATATGCCGATATCGATTTCGCCGTCGGCGGTGGTTTCGTCGCGCGATGATATTGCCAACTTGAATCCGCGCGCCCACCCACCCGCCAACTCGATATTGATAGGAAGCAAGATGTCACCCGAAGACCCAAAACGTTGTTGCACCTCCGCCACCGCCGTCGTCGATGAAAGCGCGTGTGCCATTTGTATCAATGGGCTGAAAAGGTGCGTCTTCGACGGTGGCGGCGGCAGCAGCAACGCTAAGAGCCTCTTCACTCATACGTGACAAATGCAATCAATCACAAACGCGCTCGCGCCCAATCTCATCCCATAATCAAAATGACATTTAAATGTCACGCAAGGACCGCCGAAATTTCCACCTTCGTACACAGCCCGATACCCCCGGCTGCAGCGTGGATCTTTACGCACTCGTTCACAATTTGATTATTTCGTATGCCAACGAATATGTCACTCCGATATACCACCATACACGTGCATATGCAAATACGATGTGAAGGACTTAAACGATGAAAAATTGCCCGCATGGCGCTTGTTATGCAAACACATTCTTCGTTACAATTTCCGCACAAGAGAGAGACAGTGTGGCGTGCATCTATCACGTGCTAGGTTGCAAATTGAAGAACAAGCGTTGATGCTTTGTTCAATTTAATGTTGTCAACTATTTCAATTAAGTCATTCCCATGTTGGCGCTGTAAGTGCGGTTGATGGAACATTCAAACTTTCTCCTTGCTGCACTGACGCCTATCCGTGGCCGCCGCCTCCAGCAGCGCGCAGAACCAGCGTGTTTGTGTCGCGTCTCTTTAGTTGCAATGTGTTATTTGTCCAGTAGCGAAACTATTTCATTAGCCGTGCGCGCCATTCAATATGCACGACTTGTTCGAAAATACGTTCAGTTCTCTTCAGGGTCATTGCCAATCTGCTCGCGGTTTTTCCGCCGAGGCGCGCGCTCGCGAGACTTCAGAAACGGCTCAATAACGCTTCGGCAATAAATAAACATTTATCATTTGCATATGCAACAATAACAAATAAACAAACACGCCAGCAGTCGTGCAATTAACGCGCGCACACAGCGTGATCGATCATGCGCGCCAAACGATGGCGAAACGTGCATTAATAATAATTAATCGCGCGTCGCGCCGTTTGTAGGCCTAAAAGGTTAGGCTCTCTCCGGCTGCGATTGCCACTTGTAATTAAATATGTGCATCTGTACGGAATTGATTGCACTGGCGTGAAATAAAATAAGCCAGCTGCTGCCGTGTGTATGGGAGAGAACATAATTGTATATGATATAACAACACAGCGAACGGCAGCGCACGAAACGGATCAGCATTGATATGCTGCGAAACGCTGGTAAACAAGCAAAGCATGATTTGCCTACTGTGACCTTATCTGTCTTGTTTATGATGTTAATAATGTTTAATGCATTTTACAATTTACAGGCGCGAGCACAACACTTTTGCCGTTGGCAATGTGCGATTACTATTCCAATTGTTTACCAAATTGTTCATAGATGTCGACGCGGATTCTATTTACAATTATATTTTGTTGTACACACCATTGGCCATTGGCCACTGGCGGTGATGAAATGCATATGATTTGTAGTAGTCTAATATTTCCGCCGTGCGCTTGTACGCGCCTAGTAATGCGAATTGTACAAACAGAAAACACACAGCGTAAGCGCATTATACGAACTGCAATGGAATAAATGCGCAATAATTCGGCGATTGCGATGAGAGATTAAGCCTGCTGGCGGGCCGACCATCAAATGAATGCGCCGGCCGCCGGAAAACATTTGCAAATCCGCATTTGCAGCATGAGAAGTGCTAATATTGTACCGGCAACGGGCGCTTTAATTCAGTACGCGCGCGCGTCCGCCCGGCCCTCAGAGGTGAAGGCGAAGAAGGAAGGAGCAAACGTAGAATGCGAAACCGAAATATGTAAATGTAAGTGGGCTTTGCGCAACAAGCCCTATGTTTTCCGCGCTCTCAATTATTCCTGCACGCTGGATGCTTTCCCGAATAGTTTCGCAAGCAGGCGCTTTTATTTCGATTCGCTTTATTTTCCATGGCGCGAGCGCGCGCGCTGTAAACGTCTGCGCTGTGTTCTGGTCGTGAATGTATGGAAATTTGAAGCAATCCGTATTCAAGGTTGGAGCACGCTGGAAGAATTATAGGCTCCTTCTTTTTTCTTGAATTCTACTGCTCTTTTTCGCCCGCTATGTAGATATTCCTGGCTGGCTGTAATCGGCTGCCGGTCCTCGATTTATGCCCTTTGCGTAACGAGTAAATACGCAATACGTTCACGTCCCCCTGCGTCGCGTTTCCCGACGGGGACTTCATTAACCTGGACGCCAAGATGCATAGGCCGCATTATTGCCAACATTTATATCCATTCGCGTTTATTTGCTTTCGGGGAGCGCAAAAATACTCATAAATTCCGCGTGTTCCTACTTGAATACGCATTTGAGAAAAAATCACTTGAACTGCCGAGATCGATTACGCGCGCAAAAATTGAACCGATAATTAAGTTCCAAAGAGCAGCAAAAAGTTGTTGGTGACTTGAGCATAAATCATATCGAATAACACACATTTGCATGATCTATGCATACACACGACAAGATAGAATCGGGCGTAAAACCTTGAATTTGACCTATATTATTACTACGGAAACACACGCTCTTCAAGGTGACAACAGCAACAACAAAACGTGTCTGTCAATCTGAAGCGATTCCAACTTAATATTAATTGGATGAAGTTAACTACTTGGATAATTGCTAATGTTTAGCTCAACATGCACGAACAATTATTAGATTGCCGGCTGAAGAATGCGTCGGAGCAAAGCGGAATCGCATTACGAAATCCGCGCATGTATGGAGCGTGCGAGAGAACGAATAATTCTATGAAAATCTAATCGGCGCGAGTGCAGTATTTTTAAATGCGCAAGGCTACTACACATTATGCATAATGTTGAACCGTTTTGCAAGAGCGTCAACGATTCAATTGCGCTTAATTACTTGCCGTGCGCAAGAGAGACTCTCTTGAAACACTTTGACCATCAGGGTCACCGGCAAATTACCATTGCGCGAAGCAATAAGCGCGCCTAATTGTCTTGCAAGTCATTTGCGTTTGTTGTTGTTGTTGCTGTGCATTATCAATGCGATCTCATTGCGCAAAACGCAATTGTTCGCTCGGCGAGATGCGGCCCGATTATTGACAAGTGCGATTCGTATCGGCCGCTAATACGGACATTTGATTGATTTAATTGAGTATTATGCTAATGCGCTTTCGGATCGCTCGGCGAGTTTTTTGTAGTGTTTCCTACAATGTTTTATGTTAATCTGATGATGTTTATTCATCAGCCGCCCGTACAATATTAAGTGTGATCTCATAAATTCTAAATATCATGTACAGCTGTCAGTCAAACGCAGAAAAGTTGGCTTTTCTCGGTAGAGAAGTTTGGAGAACGTTTCGCATCATAATTACACATCGAGTTAATGTTAGCCGCGCGTGGAGACGACCAGTCTACGACCCACACTTTGCGTATTTGCGTCAATAAATACACATTATGTTCACGTTCGCGTATTCAACGTGGACTTTGTTAGCGCATGGCTTCCTCCTACTTCGCGAGTCAATCGCATTGGTGTAGGAAAGTCGAGCGTGCTTTTGCGAATTTCGCGTGTGTAAATTTAGCAAAACTTGGGGAATTTATTCGATGCAAATAAACACGCTAAAAATCGGCAAAGTTTGCATTTCGTTGCGTTGCTGCTGACAAAAACGTATGATCAGCTGACTCACTTTACGGAACTTTATTCAAGGTTATGTCGACGATTATCAATGATATCATTATATTGCCATTACGAGTCTAGTATCCTGCTTCGACAAACATTTTCTCTATTGATTTTACCATTGTACTTTCCGACTTTTCACTCTGATCAATTTCCACGAAACGAGCCAACCGGCAGCGCAGTGAAATGATAAAAATCATCGAAATACATGTGCCAATTTCATGCGAAACATTCGATGCTAATTAATGGAAATGCCGATTTAATTTCAAACGCGTTCATTAGGTATTTCCAGAAAATCAACTTGTTTTAATGTGTTTTTGTCGTTAGCGCGCGTGCATGTGTGATGTGATATGGTAAAATGCAATCAATTGCAGAAGTAAATATTTAGCTAAATGAATACATGGAGATAATGAATAAACAATCAAAATCCATACGTTGCTGCATCGATTAATTAAATAATAGATGGACGCTTGCGATACGTTTGTACTGATTATTCAAAGCAATTGAAAATGGGCAGTTTTGATGGGAACGAGGCGTGTTTATCATATCTATCGCATTTCAGAAATCAACAATTATTTTCGAATGATGCGATGGTGCAGCCGCCACACTGGCCGGCGGCAATTGCAATTTTAATGCATGCGTCTGCCACCAAACGTGCGTACATTATGATTACCGCCCATTCGCGAATGATGTTTACGAAATTATTAATTCTATTTTATTACGACGCTCCTCAACTATATGCTTTGCTCTGCCTGTAGTAATTCCCGTTTTTGCATAATTAAGACACCGATCATTAAGTTTGCGCTACGAACATGCGGAAAATCACGTACACGCAATTTTCATATCTTACATGCATCGACGATGTGTAGGAATATGGAATTGCAATCGTCAGAGTTTTATTCCGCAAGCATGTCGAATTTTTTGCCATCGGGTATTTTAAGAATTTGCTAATCGCATGTTTAACTTATGATTGATTATTGTTTATCGGCAATATTATGTTATTATTGTGAGTATTAAAATATATGACTATCATACTTTTACGGTTCGTCTGCGTTGACTGATTGAGCATTTAGATTGTTCAATCAATATTTTCGTCTATGCTTTAATACTTTTGACCTCATATACTTGTCGATTAAGAAAATTATATTCACGATTAAACTGGTTTACCAAGAAAATATATCTATGCATTATGATAAATAATAATTATTACGAATAGAAAAATGTAATTCGAGTTATTACTCCAAGAAGTAGGTCAACCATTTAAGTAAATATCTTAAATTTAATTGTTTGTTTTGTAATTAATTAATCCAACTTGAAATAGATTGATATACTAAATCAATAAGTCAAATTAATAATAATTTGTTACTTTCTATGACCACTACCTAATGATTAGTGCACGAGCGTTTTTTTTTTCGAAGACATAATTGAAAATGTAATTAATTTAATAAATATTTTACAAACAAGAGCAACAGATTAAAACGTAATTAGAAATTCAGAGAATTCAAAGGCTTTGAATTTCACTGAATTTGAAAAAATTTATTATATCTATAGTTAGACATAAAAAGCAGCAATGTTTTTCGAGCTTGTTAAAGCAAAAGTATAATAATTACATTTTTTCGTATTCGATTAGGAGCATAATAAGAGTATGTTTGGTACTTATACGTTAGGCAAAGTCAAAGTATGGATTATTTAAGTGGCTTAAATTGCCGTTGAAAATGACGTAATTCGGAGCATTGCAGTCCAAATCGAATGCGTATTGATCAACGACGCGGCCGGATTATCATCGAATGCGATTTGGGATTTGCTTTTACGCGCAGCGGCAGCAACAGCAGCAGCAGCAGCAACTCTTTTTGCAGCTGCAAAGCGCAGTTACACACTTGCTAGAATTACGCAATAAACACATTTACGACTTGCTGCTTCAATGAGCAAACACATTGCTGCGAACTCATTTATTACGAGTTTATGCATTTATAATTGCTTAATATTTGCATTTGCGCGCGTCGAAAAACGCGATTTAATCTATTAGGATCGGTGTGCTCCTAGTGCATACAATACGGCTTAAAAGTGCAAAAATTGTGTGCGAAAATCAGCGAGTTTGTACGCTCGGTGGTGGCGCGTAATGAGTTTTTAATTGATTATGTTTTAATGATTATTTAGTGCGCGAATCAGACTCGACGCTTTTTACGAGTTTTCGGTGCTTGACCTGGAAATTACGCAATTAGCGGCAATAAAGCGCGAGCCATCTCGTAAAAACTGAAAAGTTTTAAGCGCGCATTATTTCGTATTAGTTGGCATTTTGTGCGCGGCGTATTTATTCGTCGATCGTGTGTAAATTGCACGAAACGCTAAGTAGATAATTAAATGTTGAAACTATAAAATAAGTCGGGAGAGCAGCAGCAGCAGCAGCAGAATATGCGCCCACATTTTCAATGAAAATAATGAACCGTAATTACACGTTACAGTTTGCCTTACTGTACCAATATTAACGATGCTTTTTATACACCGCACACAGGGCAATCCGTTTAATGCACGTCGCGCACGACGCTGTTAAACTTTTACGCGCTGGGAGCGTGCAGTACACTACGTAAATTCATCGAGTGCCGTTGCCGCTGCCGCTGCCGCCACCGCTGAGCTGCACGTTTGGTGCGGTTGGACAATTCCGAGGACTAATTTAGCAAGCCCGGGAACTAAGTCTCTTCCTCGAAATTCGTCTGCTTTAAATTATAATTAATAGATGTCATCAATTTCGCAATACGTACTCCATCGTTTCGGTTCCTACCGCCACCGCGTCGCATCGCCGTCTCCCAACAATAAAAATTGTTTCCGGGGCGTGAATGCACATGCTCACGTCTACCTCGTCCTCGCCTCACCGCAATCCATAAAAAGTATGCAGTTTCTGTGGAATAGCCTCACTTTCGTAAACAACAAAACCGCAAATTCGTATCTATCGTTCAACACTAATTAACCCATAAATAAGTGATCATGTTGTACAATTAGTTTGTCAATGCTCGCTCTCTAACATGATAAATATGTTATTTTTCCCAATGTCCAGTTTTAATTGTTGTAAATATAGTTTCTACTTGGAATACATTGCTCATCTTTTCCATCGAGCGCGCTCTCATCATTGCAAGTTGTTGCTGTACGTGCACTTCCTGCTAAATAAAACGCTGTGGCGCGGGTGATAAATGCGCAAACGCACTTAAAATCATATCTGCAATACGCGCCCGTCGTTTAACTGTCATGCAGGCAATAAAACGCGAATGCAATGAGATGCGCAGCAGCACGCAATTATCATTTTTTATCGCGAGCACCCGCCACACGTCAAAAATCGGTGCTAAACCAAGCAATAAAAATAAATAAATCATACGTTGTAGGACGTATACTCCTTTCTGTCGCATGCCACATGTGATACGCATATGCGTAATGGGCACTCCACGTGACTCATATGACAAATGCGTACAGCATTCTTATTACTATTGCCATCATCTCTTCTTTCTTCGCGCGCCAAGCAAGCCCTCGCGCATTTTTGGAAACGCTATCAACGTTGTGCAACCTAATGTGTCTCGGCACGTTATGTCAATTTACAAGTTCAGCCATTAGATACGCTCGATTCGAATTCGAAGCTGCGATTGAGAGCGTGATGCGCGTCAACAAAGTTATGCGGTAGCTCACGCTTTGATGCCACACATCCAGCCATCATATGTTTTATGTTATTGCCAAACAGTTAATCCTATTCCAAATTTCAATTGTTTATAAATATTACAGATCGCTTAATTTCGCAGAGAAAATATTGATTGCTGAAATGATGGCGTTTTGGTGATAAAGTTGCGAAGAAAACGCTGAAATTGTGTATACTGTAACGTGTGTGTGCCATACGAGTTTCGTTGAATTTCATCATCATTGAACACTTCTGCCAAGAAGGATGATATGGTGAAGCTCGCGATGCGCGATATTGAGATTTTTATATCCTCAGTAAGTAATTTTATGTTGATGGACTTTTGACGGATAAATTACCATTCGGTTATAATCTGATGGGCGCTTTACAGTTTTAGTGCTTGCGAGCGTTTGCCTCGATTTAGTTTGCAGTTTGGCATCATCTCATCGCTCGCTCGGCTGTTTGTATTTGTACGACGAGCAAGTTTTCGGCGTTTGCGTTCTCTCGAACGAGCGCGCAACGTTACGCTCGATTACAATTCGCTGGAAGGCAAGACGCGAGAGGCTCCTCACGAGTGCAATGCGCGCATATTTCATCCCGCATATCGATGCATCCGCTTTTACGATTTATAATTATCGTTTTATTTCTCTATATGCAGTGCGCAGTGCTGTGCTGTGCTGTGTGTCTATTGCCCTATAACTCTTTCATGTCGTGTTGCGCGCCCGCCAATATTTATAAGCGTTTCATTTACAAATTAACGTTTTTGCGGCGCATCGTAAATATTTGATTCGAATTTCGGACCGCGCGTACAAGCGTCGCTCTCGAATTTAATTATTGCCTCATTCGTTATTAATGCGCCCGGATTCAAATCGTGTTATTTTCAATGCACTTTATGGTTAATAAACCTATTCCCCCGATATCCGCCCGATAAATAATACAGAATTCAATATTGTTGCACTAACACTTTAACTATGCATTGAATATTTTAATAAACTACACCGATTTATATTAATAATTAAATCGCGGCGAAAAACAATCGCAAAAAGCGATATTTTTCACAAGTGCAATTAAACTTCCAACTCCAATTTGCATGCGTAATTATATTACTATTATTAGCTTGCAACTCTTGCTCGAACTATTATAAAACTTTTCGAAATTAATTCAATATAGCTTCTACTTTATGTTCGCAACATGCAACAGTACACGCCACTTGCGTACTTTTTATCCGCGACGAAGAAAGAAAGAAAATTTCAAATGCATTTCACGGGCTCAATTACCTACGGCGCGCAGTAATCTACATAACAATTGTTGAAATTATTCATAAAATTTCAATAATTTAATGGGCCAATAAAACATATTCCACTCAAATTGTTTAAATGCATGCAGAGCGAGCGCGCACGCGTAAAAAGCTAAATAGAACATTAGTAGTGTCATTAACGAAAAAAATGACAACAAAGGCAACACCATAAAAAGTTTACGGGCAGATCATTGCCGGCTGCAATAAAAATAATGTTGTACAATAATCGTGAATATTATTACTGTTCAAACTCGAATGTGTACTACGTCGACGACGACGACGATGACGACGAGTAGGACTGCCACATTATTGAGCTGTAATGCAGGCAGGCTGAACGCAGGAAATACACAAAGCCAACTTGCATACGATGGAACATTAACTATGCAAATGTCTATTGACTGAGTATAGGAAAATATACCGGTTATGCATTGACGCAATGTGCATTATATCATTACAGCTGTTTTACCTTTCCATTAGAATCCGACTGAAATGCACTCGTTGAATGTATATATATTCAACACTATGAATCATCATTCGCTGCTATTTCAAATACCAATATCTACAACATGTACGTATTTCACCAGCTAAGAAGTCATCAACGACTGCATTTATTTCTTCATTATCGCTCTTGGTGGACATCGAATAAAGTTTGGAGGATAATAATATACACTTGAATGAAAATCAAATTTAGTGTGACGCTTTGTATAAAGAGCGTAATTAAATAGCAAAGGTGTGCACGTATTGTATAATTGCAACATGAGTACAGACTGCACGTCGCCAGCGCAACGGCTATGAAACTCCAACTCCAACTTGAACAAATATAATCACCGCCAATTATTTCTAATAGCGTTATGTGCTCGAGTCTAATAATCGCGCATGCATTTCGGAGCTGCAAAGCGATGAGGATAATGAAAAAAGAGCGGCCTGCGCGCACGGAGAGCCGATGCCGGCGGAGAAAAAGCGCAATTCATTGCAAGTTGTTGAAATCGCCTTGACCTTCTAACGATCAGCTGAGCTCACGCCGCTCTCGGAAGGCAATCAAAATTGGCGTATATGATTAATTGCTAATTAGTCGTAATTATAGCGTATTCAATCGCATAATAAATGCGGCTAATAATTAAATTAAATGAGCGACGCCATGCGCGGCGTGGAACTTTTCGTAATTTGATGCACGTGCTTTTTTCGTCGCTCGCCAATAATGTGTCCGAAAACAAATTACGCCGATTGGGATTCGCAATTTATTTGCCGTATTTGTTGTCTCGCGCACACATCGTGTCGCGCTGCATACGTGCAGAATGCGGCAATGATTATTGTACTCGAATAATTGTGCAATAAGTGTGTACAAAACGGTGCGCAAATAACATGAGCATATTTGACATGCAAACACGCCGAATGCGATGCGTATTATTATCATAAATAATGACTATTCCTTATTTGGTTTCCGACTTTTATGCACTTATACCGAATGTTTAAATAATTTATAATTTGCCATTCAAAACACCAGTTTGGAGAACTCATTATGCTGTCATAAGTAGGTAATAAATTTAATTTGATTGCCGTCAATCAAAATCCAACTTTTAACTCGTTTTAAACATTTTTAAAAATTTCCATCGCTTAAGCAACGCTTTATCGACATTAATTAATTCATCAGCTGGTAGCGGATCTTCCTATGCATTGACTATATTTAGTAAGTTGTTGAATTCGAGTTTGATTTTTTGCCAGTTTCAATGTTTACCATTAAACTATTCGATGCGCTTCATTGAAAATCGTTTACAATTATTTATGGCGGCGGTTCGTTTGCATCTTTAGGCTTTCTTCTTAAGCTCGCGCATTTTTTCGTTGTCGAATGCTTGACGCGCTTCTTTTGTCTCTCGATCTCAAGCTGCTCCTTCTCTATTTCAATAAACAAATATGGACTTTTCGCAGGCACAAGCGCAAGCGCAAACAAACAGTGCATATATCATTAAGGCTTATTTCGTTGACAATTTATAAAGGCACTTGAATGCGTCGCGTCGCAGCGTGTGTTTGCTTGCCCAGAAAGAATCAAAGATTGAACAAACAGGACGAAAAAGTGAACACACACGCACGTGAAAATGGCATGAAAAGATAAACTGATTTTCAATTATTTCTTCTATTCGCATGTCGGCGTGTTTGGCGCGATTGCCCAAAGCGCAAAACGAATTGAACTTGTGTCTCGAGCATAGTCTGAGCATCAAATGCGCAAATGGCTCGCTTTATTAAGCCGCGACGACGAATAAACGAACGAACAAGTCGACTCCTAAATATGGCTGAACCATATATGCAAAACGCGCCAAAGCGATTTACGCACGCAGATAATATTCGAATCGATTGCACAAGGAAATGACATCCGAGCGCAAGTGCATTTGCGTGTAATATATGCATGTGCCATTAGGAGCAAAAGCCAAATAAACCAAACGCTGCGAGGCTGGCTGCGTGTTCAACGTGGTGCATAATCGCGATCGAGATGAAAAATAAGGAAACGCTGTTCGGCCAGCTGCAATTCATCGTATTTTAAATATGCGCCTTAATGTCTAATTGTGCAATTACATTGGGAATTAGCGCGACGTTTGACTCATTTGTTACGCGCATTGCGATTCAAATCGTCGCGAAACTCGATTTGAAATAATCGTAAATGGCATTTGATTAAGCGATTAAACGCGTTGATGATCGTGATAAATTAGAAATGATGTCGATGCCAATAATAGTCGTCATCTTTTATATGCGCGTGCAGATTTGCTAATTACAAATTTCCCCTGCATACTTTCGACGATTTTGTCATTCACAATGCGTTTGGATAAATGTGTTTTGCTCGTCGCCTTAGCAAGTGAGATAATTGAAGTGCACCCGGTCTATTTACTTGCGCTAATTAGAAGATTTAATCATAGGTTTTGCAGCAGTAACAAGCTAATTAAAGTTACGTTTGTATGCAAATATTTAGCAATTTCCCATTTGGTAATTGCATCGGAATGTTTTTCAAGGGTTTTATTTGTTTTAATAACGCGAATCGCTTCGCTTGCGCGTCGCAATTAAAACTATTTCAATTCGAATTATTTTCAATCGTGGATTTATTCAATTATCGATTCGTTCGAGTTAAATAATTCATCGTATAGCGCTGCGTTTATCAATCAAAATGCACGCACGCGCTAAATATTTTTAATTTCGTAATTACGCAGAGCGCGTGTTTTGTTGTGTTACTATTAAATTATGAAAATAAATGGCCAAAAAGTTATTTTCAATAAACGTTAATTTACGAAATTTCCTGCGAATGCAACGTGCAAAATTTCATTTCATCCTCCTAAAATACAGAGAGCTGTAAAGCAGCGATTGCCATTGTTAACAATAATAGGCAAAACATGCAAACGATTCTGCGTATTACCAACTACTATCACGCTGGCTGGCTGGCTGTAATACTTTGCGAATGTACGCGCTAGTGATTCGAATCGGTAGCGAAAATTTCCGGATGATTATATATCATGAACTCGGCGTGTAAAGCAAGCCAACCGCACGTGCATTTAATTATTTCAAGTGAATTTCGGGCAACAGCGAAAACCGAAATTTTAGCCATTCATGCAGAATCGCAATGTTGTATGTCACACATACACAAAATAATAACTGCATTCGGCTCTCCGCACAGCAACATTGTTTTTTGCGTGCGCGATATCGTTGCGCACATATTTGCCATTTTTTTGCGCAACGCAGTTGAATGTCAAAATATTTTTCGGCGTTCTTCGTTGCTCCTCTTTGAGATTATTGCATTTTTCGCATATCATCGAACGTAATTCCGCCAGCAAAGGTGTGCTTGAAGGGCACAAAAAATATTTTAAATATTTGCTTAGACTCGAGAAAAATCTCTGCTTGCAATTTAATCAATTACAATACGTAAAAGCACAGTTAGAAAGTTAATGAAGCTCTTTTTTGCAATGTGCGCGCGCACACTCGCGCGGCATTCCTAACGCCAATTTTCTCCGTGTTCTCTCGCTCGCCATTGAGATATTTGTTGATAATTATGAAAGTTGAAATTTATGAGCAGCTGTGCTTCTGCCACTTATAATTGCAATTATCTCCGTGCGCCGCGCTCGGTAAGTGTTTTCTATGTCTTTATTTCCCTATTTCGCGCATTATTAATCCGTACAATAACAACCGTATAACCCTTTCCATCCGCCGCTTCATTCCGCGCCCGGAATAATAGAGTTGCGAACGCACAGCGAAGCGAACGAAACGTAGACGTAAATAATTGAAATGGAATTGCGATACTGGCCAGCAACGCTGCTGATGCTGCTGTAGCGGGCGAAGAAATATTAATGAGCATGTTGAAGAAACATTACGCGGCTATCAGTCCATCGTTCTCACGCTGCATGCCTTTCCTGCTCGTATTATTTACAAATTTATATATTATATATGATATACATAAGCTCAGTCTCCGGACGATTATATTGACTCACAGAGCCAGGTGTATGTTTGGGTAGCTCAAGAAATTGATGTCTGATGGCTCAGCATGGCATGCAATTGGAAACACACAGGTGTTCGTATTTTCTTTCGTTCGTTCGTTCGCTCGCTGAGCGAACACAAGAAGAGATTGAGATTGCTCGCGCACGAGATGTGTGTTTAAAGCAGGAGGAAACAGCGCGAGTATGTGCGCAGCAAAGTGAAAAACTAGTCTGTGCTCTCGTTTTATGCGCATCATAAAAGGCAAATAATTATATCGCGGCAATTGAAATTCCATACAGCTTCTCACTCGTTGCCATTAAATATTTCTTCTTTTGCGCCACGCGTTCGTGCGTTGCGTGTGTGCAGACGAAAGTGTGATTTCTCCCTGTATCACATTTTGCCGTTGCTGGTGCAATTCAGTGCATTTTTTCGTGATGAAATATGGGCAAAAGTGAGCACCTAATACTTTTTCTGACCTTCGACTGCACCGTTCGGAATAATGAGTTGTGATTTGTGGCGAACGCTATGATATATTTGCGCGCGTAATTGAATTGGCCGCAAGATCAAAGGCAATCACTCTGACAGGCGATTCCTGCTAATTTATGCTTACTCAATGCGTTTCCCAACAATACGTTTTGCAACGTGCAACTGCCGTACGCGGAAAAAATAGAGGCAGCGCGTAAAAAACACTCGCTTTACGGCGAAATGCCGCATGGCATTTGACGTCATTCCGTATCGGATCGCTGGCAGACTGCTCGACGCGAACGTGCCGCCGATCTTGTTTGGCTGCATGCACCAAGGTCAATTGCTCGTAATGCACTTTAATTATACACCGAATGATATACTGCTATCAATCATAGTGTGCACTGCACTGCACTGCGGTGAGCTCTGCTGAATTATAAATTAAAATTAATTGCTATTCTAACATCATCTCCTATCGGATGCATCAGCATCAATCGACAGCGTGTCTGCCAAAAGTCGACTTACGCACATGGAGACTTTAAGATTTAATTGAATTACTGCCAACTTATTCACGGGATTTTCCAAATTACGTTGCCAAGTCAAAAATAAATGTAATTTCTCTATTAATTTCTTGGATGTTTTATTATTCATTATTCTATTTGTTGCTTTTTTGCGAGAATGTCTTATTGAATCAACATGAGTGCTTTCTATAATTATGATTTCCGTCGACTTCCCCATTTAATTCCATAAAAAAAACAACCCTAATAAAATTTTTGCTTTGATGTGCACACAAGAAATTGAATTATTCTTGAGTACTTTTTTTCTGCGCAAAAACGCGTAATGCAATTTTAAAATAACTCAAAGTCAAAATCTAATAAAGCTACAATCTGATTTCGCAACGGGGAAACCTTGAAGCCGTAATTAATTAATAATTACGCGTTTAAATTAGTTTCGTCGAAACGTATCGAGCTTTCCCCACATGCAGGAAGAAAAATACTTGTCAATTAATTGCATTAAGAGAGCCGATATATCAGAAGCCGCAGCGGCGGCGGCAGTGGCGGTGGCGGCGACGGCGGCAAAAGGAAGCAGGCGAATATCGAGGGGCAGCAATTTTTCGTCACGCTCGCTGCCGTCGCCATAAAATTTACGGGCACAATCAAATATGTACGGCTTTTCGCTTTCATTTTCGTTTTCATTAGGCGAAGCGAAATGGAACGGAACAGAGGCAAACAACGGAACGCATCGAATGGTTACGCGGAAATATCGTCATCATCATCATTCGACGACGAAGTCAACGGCGGCGGCGATGGCGGCAGTGGTAGCGGCGGCGGTGGCAAGCGGAGAGTGCAAAACACCACATACGGGAATGAATTTTTTGCCCTTGATGCTGCGCTTTTTGCCTTCATTGGTTTACTCGGCGCGCGAACGTTCCAAAAACAAATTTCCAATTAGTCAAACTGACATCGTAAATTATCCCTCGCCACGACCCAATTGCGTGTGCCCAAAAAACAAGAGAGCCCCGGAGCCTCTCTGACCGATATGAACTGTTCGAACACGAACTCGTATTGAGTGGCAAGGAGTATGAAAAAAATTAATTAATTATTACACCAATTGCATAAGTCAGTCATGCATGGCGCGCGATAGTTGTGAGCCTTGACTTTGAAATCGAAATCAACCACATCGCTTTGCTTGCTTGCTACACATAAAATTAGTTTGCATAAGAGCAATTTTATTCATTGCTTTCGGCACAATTTTATTTATTTACAGCCCGCGCGCGCTAATTATCTCCGATTGATTTGTTAGAATTCCTAAATGCTATACGAATCGGTAATGAAAGTGGAAAATTTTATCGCATTTTAATTAAGTTTGTAATGTAGCTGTAATTTTACAAATGCTTAGTTATTAGCCATGATGATCGTGTCGTTTTACAATTAATTAGCTGCAATTACGATATGCAAATGACAACTGAAATTTACATAAAATAAGGCACTTATTACATCGACTTCGACGCGACTCCCAGCCCGAAGGAGATTTTATGCCGGTCGGATCGATGCGAGTCGAACTGCACTGAACTATGAACGTAAATTACTCAATTTAATATGCACTCTATCTGTTTGCCTTTTAAACCAATTTAATTACGGCGCAATGGCGAATTGAAATTATCCTCATATGTAAATTATCTAATTGCCTAACTATTACACTACGGTTTATTACATATGATTGTTTTCCAAGATTTTCTTTCAAAATAGTAGTTAGATTTTACTGACGCTAAGGGATGGATATAGGAAAAACAACTCACCTGAAACAACTATAAAAATTACAATTAATATTTTTCAATTTGTTATCGACATGCAACAACATGCAAATGTGATAATAGCTTCATTACGAGTGTAATGAAGATGTAATGAGGAAATTAAATAATTAAAACAATTTGATGAACATTCTTATCATTTTTTGCGCAAGGACGATCATGCGGCTGCCGCATCGGCAAGCGTTTGATAAGAACAACATGCATGCTTTCAATCTGCATTGGCGATTGCGGAAACAAGGCACGAACAACACCCTGCGCATTTCGTTGGTGTGATAAGATAGCAAATGCTCGAACTACGCATCGGATTCGCCGTTGACCTTAATCGATTGCAATTATGTAGTTAGCGTATTGCGACACATGAAAATATGCGCGGCATAATGTCAATAAACAAAAAGCGATTGGCATATTCGTCTATTGACTTGCAATGTACGTTCGTACGTATTTTTACGTTTCTTAAATGCTCAGCTGTGCATTGAACGATAAGCGAAATCTAACGTTTATTTGTTCGTGTAATGATTCATTAAATGTATCGTAACACTTGCGTATTACACGATTAGATTATGAGGTGGCCTCTTTGAGTAAAAAGGTCACTCCGTGCATTTCGAATTGGACGTATAAACATTTAATGTTCTATTTATCTGCACGTTTTATTATGCTTTTCAATCACGTTTCGCATAAGCGAGCTGCAGTTTGTTTTCGTCAATTTGTCAGTTGTTCCAATTACGATTTCACTTTATTTTCATTGCGTACAGCATGTTTGTGTTTGCTTCTTTTATCGCAATCGAAATTTAAAAATTGCAAACAAAATAGCACCATTTCTCGCGCAGCACTCCAAAAAATGCCTGGTGCATAACGATTGGAAGTTGATTGGAAAATGTTCAGCTAATTTAAGTGAACATTTAGATTCATGGTTAATTATATTGAAGTATTAAGTTAACTTTCTTTTGCCTGTCTTAAAAACTTACATTTCTGAATGTAACATTTACTAACATTAATTGTTAAACGCGTTGAGTTTAATTACATTCATCTTAAGAAGCAATTTGTCATACTTATGCATGACGAGTGAAAATCGAAAAAAATTATAAATAAAACATTGGCAACGACTCAGGCAGCTAAGTGAGTGGCAAGAGACGAACAGCAGCAATAGTAAAGAAACGTGACTAGGAGTGTTCCGAAGTCAACCAGGCGCAAAAGTATTATTGAAACGTTTCATGACCACCGGTTTTTTCTTCGCACACATCTAGTTAGAAAAAACACGCTTTGCGATTTATGATTGTTTGCTTATAAGGAAAAAACCTTTAGTTTTTCAACGTGTGCTACATTTTAATTTAACTCGCACAGCCAGCCTACGCGGCGTGCGATTACGTTAACTTTCCCAATTAAAATTACACGCACCGCATTAAGTGCGTTGCGCGTTCAATCATGATAGACAGACGACTGACTAATGAACTAACCAGCCAGCAAGCAAAAAATTGTAATAAATCTCGTGTGTAAGTGCAAGGACACACATTGAAATTTCCTTCCGCGTACGAAATCGACGGGGAGTTTATTCTTATCGCACGGAATTATTGCGTGCTCAGCGTATGATTGGATTTGGAGATTTCTAATATGACGAACGCGATGACAGAAATCAACATGCCAAAGAATATATTAGAAAATGCGGGCTGGCAATCGCGATGAAATTTCCGTCTTCGTGCGATGCGGAACGCGATACGCGAATGTTGTTATTATTATTCCATAATCTCGCGCGCGGGAGCGTTTTGTTGATTCGAAGCAAACAGCGCCTTTCGCGGCGCGCACCAAACGAGGAAAAATAAAATTAAGGGTGCGCGCGAGTAACAAAACCAAAACAAGTCAAACTTGGAGCACAGCAATGCAGCACGCCGAACAACAAGAAGACATTATATTGGATTCTCCCTCAATGGGCAAACTTTCACAGATATGTGCGTTCAATATTCATCGTACATAAACAGAGTGAAATTGTTCGAGCATTAGATAAACACATACACTCGATGTGCACACAACCAACAACACATTCAATGTGGAATTTATTTTTCAATTCAATTCAACTCTATGTGTGTATTGCGAGCAAATAATATCATTCGAGTAAAACAAATATACGTCGATTATGAATCAATAACTTAGTTGCGAGCGCGAAAAAAATTGTAAACGCGCGTTATCAATTGATTTGCATACGTTGGACATTGTGTTCACTAAAACGCCATATTTTCACTATAATTAATTCATTATCGAAATAATAGCTTAATACTGTAATAATTCATTTTTTATCGCGCACGTGCGGCGACTGATTACTAATCGAGTGCGCTTATCGAAAGAAAGTACGTAACGATGATTGGACACGCATTGAAATGTTCGAGTCAACAAGAAATGCAATCAACGCACGTTCCAAGTGCGAGAAACAGGACACTCGGTTTAAGTCAATGGCCAATATCATCGGCTGATAAGACACACAAAACGTGCGTTGAAATTGTTTCTGCTTTTTCGCCATGAAAGAGTCATCAGGATAATGGAATTTTCGAAATGCGTCAACCGCTTGCGTTGACCGCCTCGCCGAAGAACTAATTGGAAATATGCGTTTTTAATACCGCACACACGTGATTTACGAACAAACGCGAAGAATGCGAAGAGTGTGATGAACTCATAAAAAACGTACCAAGTGTTAAGAAGCAATGATTTCCAATAAGTTTCGGTAATTTCCATAGATTGCTTTTTTACTACCACACATTTTTAACGATTCCTTCAAAGTATTGAATTCCACGAAACGATGTCGTCGCCGTCGTGTGTTTGTTCAACTTTGACACAAAATACTGAATTTTTTGTTCATAATTCATTAATTTTAATTGGATTAAAAGTTGCGCAAGCAACGCACGAGAATTTATCATTCTTTTGAGGATTACAACAATACGCAGCAACAGCAGCGGTCGTATCAGTCGCATCTAAATCCACCGAAAAATGTTTCCAAACATTTCTCGTGCACCGTTAGCATAATGTGCGTAATGTAACAGCGTTTGGCGGCGCATTCCCGCAGGAATTCCAGGATTAGTTCATGAATTAATCTCGCGCCACATGCGTGTGTGCTCGCTTTCTAAGATGCCATTTCGCTCTCGCATGTGCGTAGCGTGCTAATTAGAAATTAATTTGTAGCAAAGACAAAGCAATGTATAATTGGACGTGCGAGCACATTTCAAACGTCACTCCTAATGATGGAATTTGTCGATGTCACTCTCCTCCTCGGCCTCCTCGGCACACATGTAATGCGGATCGCACACTCTGTTTAACTGTTTCTCAAGCTATTTCCAAAATTTCTCAAATAAAGTTTGACTTGCGACGCGTGTTTGATGTCAAATGCTAAAGTTTGCCGAGTGCAAATGACTTAAAATGTATCCAAATAAAATCTTTGCGCGCTTGGGCTTTGCGTCTTAAAGTTTAAATGATATTTAAATGAAGAAATATGATTAAAAAGTAGTAAAAATCATGAGCATAACTCCATATAAATTTTATGCTAATAACTGTACCAGAAACGTTTGTTAAACGTTAGCAGCACCCGAGTGCGGATGCGTCATGCGCAGTGCGGACGAAGTGGCGAAGGAAAAAGTGTTAAAAATTGACTTAAATAGGTTTTAAATCTTTACGAACGCAATCGTAAAGTCGACATGCATTACGGAACTTGTTTTATTGCTGCACTTACTGCACGCACGTTCGTTTCTTTCCGCGCGCGTTTTGCTCGAGGACGAGAAACGAAAAAGAAGCAGACGAAGAAGAAGGAGTTGAAGGTGGAGGATCAACAAACGCATCGTCTTCACAGCGTAATAATTTGGCGTTGTTTTAGTGCACCAGGCGCATTAATATAGAGCGTGTGCATAGAGGCGCTATATAAATGAACGATGATGATTCATGAAAATTATCCATGTGTGCTTGACACCATCCACCAGTTAGTTTGCGATTCATATGCAGGCATGTGCATCACCAACAAGCAGCAGCGGCTCAGCTCGGCTTGCGAACTCTATGCATGTAGATTGCGAAATGATGAATATACGAGCGCTGTGCGTTCGGAAAGGCTCGCTTAACTTAATCCTGCGCGTCGAGTGAGTGCGAGTTGTTTACTCGGCAATAAAACCCCTTTGTTGCTAATTAACCATCGACTATATTTATAATTGCGTATGCGCTTTGTGCGTTTTGCGCGCAGGAGCCACACTGACGACACCATCTAACTCGTAATTTATGATGAATGCCATGTGGAAATTTACGAGCGCATATGCCGTTGAACGCAATTTTTTGGTACAAATTGATGAAAAACGAGAAATAATTACAAGTTTAATTTGCGCACCGAAACCATTACCAAAACCAGCTAATCGTCTCTGCCGTTCGATGATATCGAATATAGGCATCGATAAATAATTAGCCATTGCTATGATCCTCTCCTGAACTAATTAGTGTTTCTCTGATAATTACTGGAATTACGCATGAATCATGAAAGGCAAATAGGTAAACGGGATTAATTAACCTTCCCCCCGAACAATCACAGGAGGAGCATAATTCTTCGCGTAGCTGTAGTTTGATAAATGAATAAATAATAATGCATGTGGTTTAAATGTGGAATTAATTAAGATGGAAGTCAATTAAATGAAATTTACTGGACGTAACGAGTGAAATAGTTGGGATTTTTGCCCAGCGGGAAAACGTACGTATGTTGATTAGCAAAAATGCAAGAAATCTAAGAAATTGATGTGTCAATTAGACTCGCGGCGAGCAGTTTATGATCGGGCGCGGAGAAATTATTGATAGCGCGGGGAGATATACGAGTGTGGCGCTCCGCATGCGCGCATGCATCAACAACGTTGTCAAGTCGAGCGACTATTAAATGGTAACAGAATTAATTATTAGTGCGAATGGCACAATGCGAGCGACGAGGAGAAACGCGCATAAATTTACGGGGCGAGAGAGCCAGCGAGCCATACGCTCATGAATGCTAATGCCCGCCGTTTTGCTCGCAGTACTTCTGGGTGCTTAATGAGTTTACTGTTCCTGACTGCCAGCGCGAGCGGCAAGACGACGACGACGACGACGAAAACGAAAAAGAAGACGTTGTTGCAATGACAATTGAATCCTCTATTTGTTGGGGCGCCCGAGGTGTTTATCCTCGAACACTTGCGCGCGCCGTTTAAACAAAAATAAGTTTTAATTTAATACTCGCGAGTGCGCGCGCGCGAGCTCGCCTAAATGGACTTAATTCAAGAGTGGGTTTGCATGTATCAATTAACGAAATACATATAATAAAGCGAGTCTCGTTCGTCGTGGCGAGCCGGAGGGCGCGCAATGACAGTGACCTCTCTTCCTGCTCGGCAGGTTTTCAAGATTGCTCCAACCTTGACAACGCAGCACCACGCACCACACTCCGTTTAGCGTTTATTATACCGCCGTTGGCGGTTATTTCGTGTGCGTATATGCTTAAGTCACTTCCGTGGCGCCTCGCCGCAACCACTCGAGAACTACTCAAAAGAGTTGACCTCCTTTCGCAACATCAATTACACGACATCGTTCACAATCATATATCACTTTCCAAATAAATCTTGTCAGCTTGCATCACTAAATAAAATAAATTCCGAAACGAACCACTTCTCCCTTCAATCTACAGCGAGTTCAAGAGTAAATATTCTGATAATACCAATAGCCAATAGAAATATTAAAGCTGTATTTGAATGCATGGAGAGACGAATAAAAACGTATCTTAATCTTCGTAAGCTGTGTGAAGGTGCTGCGCGCGTAAGACAGGAGGCTCAATCAGGAAATACAAACAGCGAGTGTGCTTCATCACTCATACTCGTTTAGAGATCTTGGCGCGATGGCGATGGAGATGGCGAAGTTGATTCTTTCAATTCAATCCGAACAACACACAAGGCGAGATAGATACGCGTAGATAAATCTAATAGGTAATATGTAATACGCGCATGTTTGGTGTGTGTGCTCGCGCGCGCGTAGAGATACATAAATGTTGTTGCTAGCCGTTTGGTATAATCGTGTGTTGCTGCTGCTGTTCAGACTACTGGTTGTCGTTAAAGCAACAAAAATGAAGTTTATTCATTGCGACATCTACACATATTAATTTTTTATTAGATGTGCTCGCGCGCGCACACACCAGCAGCCAATTTTATCTCTTCTCTCGATTAAGTCAGCTGTGCGCGGTGACATTGAGTCAACGTTTTTTTTTATTATCGGCAGTTCTTTGAACGCGCGCTCCATACCAATTTGTTTTTTGATATCAGACCAAACAAATTCAAGCGATTTAATTTAATCGCCGCCGATTGAATTTTAATTAATTCCCACATAAAATTTATTGTTAGTGTGTTAATAAAACAGTTATAACTATTTACTACTTTTGTGATGCTTAGATAAATATTCAATGCGATTTTGATATTGAATTTCATCACGGATTAAAATTACCCCTGAATAATGCGAATAGAAATTTAATTCTACATGTTCCAAATTGAGTTAATTAAAGTTAATTTATGGTTTCGTTCGAAATGTGAAAAATTAATGAGTTTAGTGTGTCATGTCAATAAGTCACAATGCATGCAGCACGTTAGTTAGATTGGATTTACATATCTATCAAAATTAATTAGAAATTACGAAAATAACACAGTTGAGTGACTTAATAAGGAAATGGTGGAATGGCTGCGATATTTTGTAATATTTTGCCGTTGTTGTTGTTGTTGTTGTTATAGGTAGTACGTGATTAGCTGGTCAGTGACCAGGATACGAACTTAACTAAGGTGGACTGCATCATTAGTGCAGTGTGCGGTGCGCTATCACAATTTACTATCGCTGGCTCGCGCGCGCGAGCACACGGCGAAGAGACGAAGAAGAAGTCTCGAGGAGTCAGGATCGTGACCCATAGTTAAGTGCCTACAAAGCATGCCATGCGCAGAGCGTCTGCACGTTCTCGCCGAACAGCAACAGCAACAACAACAGCACACAGCATCCACAATAAAACGCATACGTATGTTGCATTCGCATTGATATTCCTTTTCCTTCCCGCTCGGCCTCCGCCTCCGCCCCGCTGGACGCACGAATTAAAACTTTGCAATTACGGACGTTTATTGATGCGCCGCGGATGCGATATTTATGCATCGCAATTACTTGTCAGCTTGTTGCAATTTATTTATTGCTTGAGTTCTTATTCCGGCGTGCGCTACCAGCACCTTCGCCTGATTTATCTTAATTATACGATTTTAATGCCGCAAAATTATATTAACTTGAGTTTTACGAGCGTATAAATATTTACGATTTGCATAAATATTTAAAATCGTAAATTCGTGTGGCGGCGCTCAAAGAGTCGCGCATATTATTATTGCTATTGAATGCGTGTCGTGTGAATTACGTTTGCCCGTTTTATGCTCGCTCACGCATCTGGAAAGCGTTTTAGATGCACATAAATATCTAATGATTTGAACTAATTTACTATAATTGCACCACACTAAATGTCTTTCGTAATTGCTACCACAAACTTCCAGCCAAACAACTACTTCCAAGTAATCCTTGCTTTATACCTTTCGCGCTGCTTCATTAAATAATATTCCCTCTCGAGACGACATTTTCGCGAAAAAGTGTAGCGCATGCAGATGCCGAGATGGGATGAAAGACGGGATGAGGAGATTCATTGAAATGCACGTTGCAAATTTAAACTGTTATTGCACTCGTAAAAATATCATAACGTCTGCTTACGAATGAGTCGCGCGAGAGGAGCAAGAGCAGTGGGACACACATGAGCGTGATAGATGGCATCGTATAATCGAACTTCTTGTTCTTGTTCTTGTGCTCTCGGCTCGCGATGGAAGTTGTGATGCAGCAGCATTCGGTCGTTCGGTCATAACGTGAAGTGTATTCAATCCGGCAGAGTCATATGCGCGCGGGCCGATTTCTTCGAAAAATTTACGTTTATCTGTTACGTGCATTTCGTAAAGAGAGACGCGCGCAACGCGAGTAAAGTATCGGTAGTGGATATGGGATATCTGGAAACATATCCATTACATGCATTTACATAAAATTTTATAGCGTTTCTCATGCGCACACAACGGATGCACACACTGTCCGAGCAAGAGAAGAAATTCCGTATTGCATCTCATTTCGTGCTTCTTTCTTACGTCTTGTTTTTTGTTTTGTTGCGTTCTTATGTACCCATATGCATATTAAATATTTATTTGAAAAACTTCTATTGCGCGCGCTCAATGCTTCCCGGCGAGCTCGTGCAAAACGAGAAAAAGTTGTTGGAACAATTCACTCCGACATTGAACGACTCCGGGCATAATTTATTTAATGGCAAGCCATTTAAAAATCAAGATACATATTTAATTATATTGCTCGGAAGCACGCGTTGCCCTTATCTATCAACGCCTTTAAACTGTTTTCGTTGGCGGCGCTGCTGCCGCCGCTCCTGCTTCATTATTTATACGCGCAGTGCATTTTCGGCGGCGCGTTGAAATCTCGTCTCGTTGTGTTTTCTGAAATTTTCTTGCCTTCTTTTGTGCGCGCAGCGCTCTGTTTACGTTTATAGCACGAACGCGCTTGCCATATTCGTCCGTATTACTTAAATTTAAGTTTCGAGTTTACGAACTCGACGTGTATGTACACATACGCTATGCCTTGCTATATTGATCACACTTAGCACGTCATAAAGTTTGTTGCCGAAAAATAAAATGGTATGAAACGAAATAAAATAAAATCAGGTTTAAAAAGCACCGTTATTGCGCTCGTACTCGTAAAACGCACTTTTATAGATTAGTTTTAATTAAATTAGAACTTTATCATATGGCCGCGCGCGCACGCAGAGCATTAATTAACTTTCAATTATTTATGAAGTGAGTGCGCGCGAGCAGCCCATTTGACTTTGGATTAATTCAATTCGCTTCGCTCCGGAATAAAGTCGGGAGTGTCTCTAAATGTTTGCGATTATTTATAGGTTAGCGCAGATGTTTGTGCACTCATATTTCACGTAAATAATTCGTGCGGTCTTGCAGAAGCGTGCGCGTAATGAAAGGAGATATTGAGACGAGTCGTGCACGGCTCCGGATGATGTTTGCGATGACTCCTCGATATCGGAAAAATCGATAAGCAGCTGCTGCCCCGGGCGGAGTTTTCCCGACCGACTCGCCTCGCAAACCGTATAGATTCCGTATTCGCATTACGGTGTAAAAACGACGTAAAATAAACAAGATAATTGGATTCGTAAATAATTAAATGTTCGCTCGATGCGTCGACGCTCGTCGCGTACGATTTGTATAAAAATCCGTGCGACTATAAAAAACCTCTTTCTTGTTATTTGCTTCCTTAGAATGGATTTTCTTTTCGCTCTCTGCTGCTGAATAAATTAAATTCGTTCAAATTTTGTGATTTATGCGTTGCTCGAATGCTGAGTGACCTTTTATCACCGCTTGTTAACTGTCAGGCAATTCGCAAGAATATTATGCTTAATTTATGCACGTGAAATCTTGGCTAAGTTCACTTTTTCATAACCTAGACACTGCCAAAGATGGTCAATTCATGTTTATTATTGTATAATTAACCCGCGTTTGCATATACGGCTAGCTCGCGCGGCGAAACGTGGGCCGATCTTCAATATGTAAAAGGTTTTCTTAAGCAACTTATTTTCCACTTAACGCAAAGCGAACAAACGAACGAACGAGCGAGCGAACGAGACTGGATGTTTAAATAATGCGCACACACAGTTAGCAGCTCGGATGGATTTCACATTTTCTAGCGCATTCAAATACGAGCGATAAATCAAAGGCATCGAAGTGAATTATCGAAAACACTTTTGCGTATAAATTATTCATGACTAAAAATCTAAAGTTATTTTTCACGACGTAATCATAATTTCGTTGGATAAATTTCACTTAAAACGTCATAAATTATTAGGTATTTGCGCTGCGCTCGCGTCTTCGGTACGACCATGTGAATACGCAGTGTTTGCTTCGTCAAGTTACTCATTAAGCTCAATCTACAAATATGACAGGCAATAATAGATAGTAAATCGTATTCGCATCGCGCGTTCGGCGGCGAGTGGGTCGCGCGCATTATTATTTAAATGATTAAACAATTATCTCGTAAGCATCAATAGCAATTAATGATTATGTAACTCAAGGAGTTTTTCTCAAGTGTTATTTTATAGCACGCAGTATCTTCGAGCACATATTGTAAAACATTCAAGCGTATAAATATTTATTAATGTTTCTCATATGCATATTTTAAACTGTTATACTGGTCGTCTATTTCAAATCAAAAATTATTCTTCGTCGAGAACAAAATTTGTTTGTGAATTACTCTGTAAAAAAGAAAAAAGTAAATATGAAATAAAATTATATGTATGATTAATGCAAGATCGCTTGTTTACATGTTCTCACCTCTTGAACATTTTCTAATCTTAATCTATATTTGGTAGTGCACAATTAGAAAACTTAATTAAAAATTCAAGTTTGAGGCATATTCAAGTAGTAGTTAACAACTCACTGCATATTGCGTAGACTAATATTTTGAAAGACCCTCGGGTATCTCACGGGTAATCATAATACGCGAGAGAAAATAAAAATAATGAAATAAATCGAAAGGTGTGATATTACGATGTGCAAGAAGTACGTTTGCGTAGGCAGCTCAATATACGTGCTGCGAGAAGCACCGTAATAGCGCTCTTGTTTTCCTTTCGTTTCATCGTGCATCGTGCCACGCCGAACGCGAAGAACTCGGATTCGTAGCGAGAGATCGAGATGCACATTCTCGTACGTCGTTCTTGTTTGTTGCTTTGGCTCGATTCTAATCAGCGCGTATTGTGCGTTACCTTTCTTCACGGCCGGCCGTGAGAAGTGACGTCATGCTGATCATCAATCCCGTTCATTAAATCATTTTCTGCATCGACGAATCGACCTCACAATCGAATTTAGACTGTATGATTATTGTTCTTGCTCAAGCGACTTTCGAAATTATTCGAAAAACTTAATTATTTCCCAACTTTCACGTGGCGCTATTAAGAAAACACAAGTTTAATCTATTCCACCAGCTAAGCCAGTTGTCCTGCGAAGAGTAATGGCCGAACGACGAGGGAAGAGTTCCTTCCCTTGCGCGCTCCGGTGGGAGCAATTTAAATCAAGTTATGAAATAATATTTCATGAAAGTTTGTCGTGTCGCGCGACGGCATGCGCATATTGCTCCCATATGGTTTGGCACTTGAGTAACAGGTAACAAGCATTTGAAAAATTCACGTTTAAAAGTTGGCGATATTACTTAAAAGTTGACTCGCGAGTTAATTTATGCGAATGTGGAGTGCTAGCGAGAAGCGTGGGAATGTCGAACGTGCGGTTTCACGTACTATTTACCCCGGAATACGGCCACCGTCGAATCGCCGCCCCCTTGACGAGTTTGCAGCACACTGCAATTTAACTGTTAGTGTCAACAGTGCGAGACATCATCCGCGGCTGCGGGCGGCCGACAGGAAGACAGCACTCCGCCCGCATGCCAAGCAGGATCGTAATGAACGACAGGAATCCTTGCGGCCGTCCGTCCGTTCGCTTGTTCGTTCGTATCGCAAAACAATTGCGCACCATTTGGCAGCTGCGCGTGCATTAGCCGGGCGCGTAATGCGCAATGGAATTACCGGCGAGAACGCGTCTTGTGCATTAGAGCTGGCTACTAATCGAGGCCAAGTACTTCTTAAATTATCAGAACGCATGGAGTACGCGCCGCATGTGTGCGGCTCGTTGATGGTTCTTACTTACTTACTTTAAGACATACGCCACACATCATTGCATGTGCTTTGGCGAACGCGCCCGTTTGCATTGAGGACTCAAGCACCGTGACGAAAGTCGTTTTAATAATTAGTCTTTTATCCCTGATTCATACCTGGCAACATATTTATAAGAAATCACACTTTCTTGCGATTAATTCTCTCTCGGAATAGCGCAGAACTATTTTTACAAATTATTCCGTTAATGGGAAAGAAATAATATCAATCATTACGGATAATAAACGTATGTTTTGTTAGATAATAACGAGAAAAAGCATGCGCGTTCGCTAATTGAGCACCACGAATTGAACAAACGATTTTACTTTGTAACTTATTAGGCACGTCGTGCGGAATAGTGAAAGAGCGGTCGCGAGTGATAGATCGATAAAGAAGAATGGGCCCCTTTCGGAGCAGCGAGGAAAAAATGGCACGATTTCACGTTCCTCATGCTCAGGCAGCTAGATCTTCGTTCGCCTGATGATAAATGAGCCGTTTTCTGCATGTGCGCGACTCGTGTGTTTGGATTCGTCTGCCTTTATTGAAATAACGGTTCATCACTTGTTCTAAGCGCCAAAGCGAATTTCAAACCGACTTAAATTCGACTTAATCTTATTAGTATTAATGCGCTTCAAAATATTCCAATCATAAACGACTTATTCTCTCTCATGAAATTCAGCTCTGCATTTCGTTTCGCCCGAAAAGAGTTGAAAACACTTTGTATGAATAATTTTAATTTATCTATCTCTGAATGTCGTGAGCTTGTTCTGGTTTCTTTCAGAGCGCAAGGAAGAAAAGCACGCATCCAAACTTTATTATCTCAATGCGTGCGCTCGCGCTCTTGTCGAGAGCGAAAAAAACACTAATAATAAGACATAAATTGTTGCATTACACACAATTACAATGTTGTTGCCTTTCGTTTACGAATACAAACAACATCAATCACAGCGCGCGCGGCGCAAGCAAGTGAAATGAATACGAGTAATGAGCAGAAAAAGTGCGAGTACGAAACGAAAGCAAATTGCATCAGCAAAGCGGGAGCAGCCGCGTTATAAATCCCAAGTCAACTCTCATTTATTGTCTAATTATCTCCAATAGCCGATCGCGTATTGGTTTTAATACGTGCGCGACTCAAATCTCACGTTTGCTGCGTGCATGGGAAATGCACAAGTCTTTTCGCGCTTTACGATTATTAATCCACGATTATTATTAATCGCACGGCCAACATCCACGGCAATATTTCATGCGGTGTGTGCGTACATGTGTGTGATCGCTTATTACGCAAGAGATCGATGCGCGTAAGATCTCCACGTCTGCAATCAATCAAAACACAAGACGAGGAAGAAGAACAAGAAGAACGAGGAGTGAGAAGAGACTTCTTATCGACAGCGGGGGCCGAAGCAAGTTTTTCAGCTATCAATAATGAAATAGGCCCGATCGGCGAGCGATCGCAAAAACGCGCAACTGGGAAATTAATAATCAATTTTTCGCAATATCGTAATTTATTATTTCATGATTTAACCTGAAGGTATCCCGCTATTAATCTTTGAAATACAAACCGAAAAATTGCACGTCGTGCGTGCGTTTATGATTTTTGGCCAATTGTAGCTAAATTGGTTTCATGGCATGTTTTCTAAATAAAATTAAGCATCCTATGAATGGTAAACGCACGCTCTTTTACGGCCGTCTTAATAGTGGCAATAATTAATGTTCAATTACGCGTTCTGCCGCGATATAAATTATTTACGTGTATAGTCGGGCCAGACTGTTGCGCCAAAGCAAACGGGTACGTAAAATATGGAAAAAGTATTAAAACTTTTACGCCAGCATTAAAAGAGCGTGCACACATAGCCAGTGCAGCTGCATGTTAATAAATCTACACTAAAACTTTAGTTTCGAATGCTCTAAATGCGATAATTTTTAATATAATTTATAGATATTTTCATTCTTGCGATGACCATCAAAAAAATTCTCAATTCGTGGCGCACATTCGAGCACTTAAAAACCGGAAATGGAATAAAAATGTCCTGCATGAATAACGTAAAACAATCGACAATTGAAACGCGAACGAAATTATCTTATAAAGCAATAAAGAAAAACTTCAATTATTTGACTGACCAGAGAGAACATAAAACCCTTAACGTTAATTACTAGTTCTCGACGTTGTAAACAAACCATTAGAGAGCGTATTAAAAGACACGACAACAAAATGCTTTTAGCTTGCTTTACATGCGTAGCTTTTAGGCAGCAATTGCAACGAATTTTTCAACTTTCCGACGCGGAATTTATTGAGGGAACCAACCGACTCTTCACCTATTACGTAAATCATTGACCATTGAAAATGATCATAACTGAAATTGTACAGCGGAAAATTCTCCGTGTGCCACACCTGATTTAATTTGCCTATTAACGAGCCGCTGCTACTAGTGAAGAAATCACCGAGAAGGAAGCGCGCACTGACGCGGAAAACAACAACAAAAGACTGCAAGCGCGCGATTGTGATAAATTCAATGAGGACGCACGACAGATCAAGCAATTCGAAGCGCATCCTTCAAAACGTCCGAAACATAAATGCATACTTAGTTACGCTTGCTGACTGCATAATTAAGCAAGCAACCAAGCAAGTTGCAAGTTATTATTGTTCTAAGGGTGCTGTTCTCACATCAATTTTTACTACTTCGTTGCATTACATTAATACGCAACCTAATAAAAAACGTTTAGATGCCCATAATAATAATACTTAATAACGAGTTTTACAAGTATTATTGACTTTGGATAATAAAGTGGGAAAGGGTGCAGAGCGCAGTGTGGCAGAACGACAAATGCCATTTCCGTCCCCCGAAGGCATATCCACCCGCAAGGTATGCATTGACTGGGACGTAATGTGTGCAATGTAAGTACGCATTGTGTGTAAATGCACATCCGCGTTCGATAATTGCCGACGTGAAAATGAACAATCCATTAATTTCTCGCAATGTTTGCCGCACGGTAGTCTTAACAAACATGTTCGGCGGTTTTACGATAACGAAAAAATCACGCTTACTTAACTTAAGTGCTGCTTCCTTCGGACGACGCGACGCATGTAGGATGTGCAGATAGACGAAAGAATTCGGCGAGGTGCAATGTGAAATAAGCAATAAATATGCAAGTGTGTGCAGTAATACTTAGTTGCGAGACGTACAGTGCAGGGATTAAGTCAGTATTAATGCACGTAGCGTATAAAGTTTGATGACGCCGGCGGGGGCGGCACACGAAAGCTTCGCGGCGTTTAATTAAATTAATGAATATTACGTCTGGCCGCGTCGCGCATGTTTGCCATCAGCTCGCGATTAATTAACTTCCACTTCGTGTTCGCTCTTTTTGCTTTTCTTTCGTCGGCCGCTCGATAAATTCGCCAACTTTGAATGCGCGCGTACCGATCATAAGAGCGCCCAGCCAAAGCAGCGATTGCATAAGCATTTTGCCATTGTCGCCGCCTGCCCTATCAATAATTGTTGATTTTCATGCGCAGCGCACGCGCTCGATTGAAATATCAACAATAACAACACAACACAGAACACTAACGCTACAAACCGAAATGTGTGTCAATGGAGAACCGTGGGCGCACCTCGATATGATATGTTTATATCTTGTGATAAAACTCATACCGCATTATGTATTACGTCTTTTTTGTATTGCAATCCCGTGTTAACTAATACATAAATTATACTCCACTGTCTTGATACGCATTATTAGTTCTCAATACTTTTTTTCTCCGATATTCTTATGTAAGAATTGAAGGTTAGGTTGGGTATGAAGAAAATTGTTTTGTTTCTATAATGAATAACAAAATTAAAGATTTTCCCAACGGCGAATTACTTGTGAAAGCAATCATTTCATGCACATTATCTTTTCAATTTTAAACTTCTTATGAATTCAACCGCAATAATGTAAGTATTAGCCTAGGTGAAGGTTTATTTCATGGTAATTAAATAATATTGATTATTGATTGATTTCTTGCGCGCATGGGCACTGACAATGATATAATGATTATTAATAATTTTACACGAACGGAAAGAGCGAAGACACGCAGCGCAACATAACATGGCACGACATTAACAAGGGTTAATGCATCGTAGATTGTTATTATCCTTGAATATTTGCATTGAGCGCGCGAGTGCAGCGCTTGTTTTTGCAGGCAGACTCGCTGTTGCACGTCTGAATCGTACCCGGGCGCTGTCTTCGGACGCGTCGTCGTTTTGCAAGAAGTAAAACGAGTCGGTGTGTGCGCGCGCGGCCGCGCGGCGTGTATGTTTCGTTTCGCAAAGCGCGATTTACGACTAACCTTTAGTTCATTTTAAATAAACAGGGTTCTTAACCTTTATCCACCGCGCAGCCGGCGAGAGCATCTCGTAAATCTCGAAGGCTACCGTATAATGAAGCCAATGTTCTTGCATTGTGCATCATACAACATTCAATAATTCTAATCTGCGCCAATTTATGTCGTGATCCATTTGCATTATCGCGCGCGCGCGCGTACTCTCGCCAAACAGTAATTTCACATTTCATTTACCTTCCGCGCGCGTACCGATAATGCACGTCCACGTACGCATACCGTGTCTCTCGATACTAAAAGATGTACGAAGCGGGACGGCATCTGCGAGGTTTTTTACTGCCGCCTCCTGTATGCGCCAGTGCCAGATTTTACAACTTTGACTTACTTACTTACATCGCCTGCTCGTGCGCGCCGCTCAAATAAAACAAACGGCGACACTTAACTGTTTCTCTCGGCGACAGCGACGCGCAAACGGCGGAAAAAACATGCACGCTGGTCGAACGAACGTTAAATGTCATGTTGAGTGCGTTTTGTGCACGATGTTTGTTGCTAAATTTACAAACAACTTTAATTCATCTGCTACACATCTTCGTCCGCAAAGAAGCGCGGGGAGAGGAAGGATCAGATAGCAATTCTGATGATTATTTTGATTAGGAAAAAAGGGCGTTCTTGATTAAACAAGTCGGGAATGAAAAGCGTCTCGGCTGCGAAAAAAACAAAACGGGAGCAGCAAATGCAAAGTTTCGCGAGAGTGCTCGCGCGCGCCCGCCTGGTTTTTAATCTCGAACGCATTTCGCAATCGAAAATTGCAAACTTATTCGAGCGTGCACAATTGCAATTCGGGCGACACAACCAGTCTGCAGAGTCACTTACAGGCGGACGCAAACTGTATCTGCGCTTTGCGCGCACGTGGCGGTTTTGTGGCGGGCGCGAGCGTTGATTTATTTAAGCGGTGACACTCCGTCGCAACTAGGCATAAAAAACACCAAAGTAATGATATGTGCAATTCGGTGTTACGAAAATCTAATTCAACGCCACGAAATACATCTGTACGAAACAAACCGACAAACATAACTTACAAACTCGCTCTCGATTGCGCAGCCTAGCAATTCGTTTAATATCAAATCGCATTTGTTATTAATTTAATTAACTGCGATCGGTCGTCGATGTCGACAACGTGAAATTTCAATTTGCATAAAACGCGCACAAATCGCTGGAAAATAAAAACGCTTACATGGAAATTATCGGGGCGCGCAGCAAATAATATTTTCATAATCTCCTCGGACAATTATAGAATTTTCACGTTTCCTGCGGCGCGAGCGTGCGATTGCAGCGCGTTAATATTTCATATTTGCATAACGAGCACCCCCAACGAGGGTGTTCACGAGCGCGAGTCGCAGGGTTGGAAAATCAAGCAGTCCACGCGCGCGCACACACAAACGGAAAAAGGAAAAACGAGCTATAATATGCACCGATATGTGCCGCCTTCGCTGTGCATGCAGGCACGACCGAAAGGGTAAAAGCACCCGTGCAATAACAATTGCATTTACATTTCTATGGCCGCATTGATTATTATAAATGTGCGTCGTCCGTTAACTTTAAATCGCAATGAACGTCGTGAAATTACGTACTGCTTCGCGCGCCGCGCCCTGATATATCAATAAGCGCTAATAATTTTGATATTTTATTCAGCAAACGTGCGCGATTTCAGCGCGCGCATGCAAAGGGCGCATAAAAACGTCGCGCGTCGTTTTACACCGTTTGCATTGCGTTTTGCGGCCCGCCCGTAATAGAACAATAAAGTGCGCTTGTTTATTAGTCGTTGAAACGTTGCGCGCTCCTCGTCGCATTCGAGAAAATTGTATTTTTAAGCGCGCCTTTCTTTCGGTAATTTACGAGCCGGGAAGACGGCCGGCCGGCGATTCTTATTAAAATACGCGCCGCCACTCATAAAGTGTTAAAGCTCTATTATTCCTTATCGCCAGCGAGCAATGGACTAAACGCTTCAACGCACTGTGTCGTGCATCGAACGCGATAACAGAATGCCCTCGTTGTACAAGCGCGCGTAACGAAACTATCACTTCTTCCGCTGATTCAAAAAGTGAGCATTGCGTACCAAATATTTCAACTATTTCGACCATTTACCAATGTTGCCAATTCTCAACTCTTCGCAAAAGGAATCATACGAGGATGATCTTCAATCCTGCAGTTCTGCGAAGAAGTAGAAAAATAGAAAAGTAAATAATTTGTATTGCAAGGAAGATGTAATTATCAAAATGCAATCATTGTTGTCACATGTAGAGAACAAACTGGCAACAACGCTGGCAGCAATAAATCTAAATGCAAATGCGATCGTTATGTCTCCTTCGCCGAGGCTGTCTTCGGCGTATGCATTAGTTGTGCGATTGCATCGTGCGCGCGCGAGCACGATAAGATTTCCTTTGCGTTTGTCGTCTCGCTCGTTTTTTGCAACCTCCGGGAAAGCGAATATTTTTGTTGCTTTGCGTTTAATTAGAGTACAATTGTACTACTGCTTGCCTGCCCGCCTGCCGCGTAGACAGTGTAATCGATTACTCATTGCTATTAGTTGCTTAATGAGAGGAAGCCAAGCGAGTTGCAGCAGCGAGTTGAAAATCCTTGCGCCGCCGCCGCTGCCGTCGTCGTCGTCGTCGTCTGCCAATATGCTCGAAGAAAACATACGAAACCATAAGTAATGAGGCTTACACGACTTGCGCGCTGCTCTACGGCTGGAAACATTTAATACGCTTCGTTGCTCTCATATCGTATTATCGATTGCATTCGCTGCTTTCTTGCAAAGGAAAATGCACCGAGAAAAACACACATGTCACGTGTGTATACGAAAATGAAATAAAACAAGTCCGCGTGCACCTTGAGATGAATCAATATCTCGAATACGTGCAGACAATATTTAAAGTAAAAGCATTTCAGATGACTATTTGTTATTTAATTATAGAGATACATGAAATAGCATGTGCATTATGCAATTATGTAGTTGCAACATGCACTCGCTCTTCGGCCGGGACTCTTTTGCGCATTACACGTGGGCGACCATTATAATGATGATTTGTGATGGAATGAGGCGAACGTTTGTGTTCGCTGCGCTGCGGCAGAAGAAGAGAAAAAAGCAGCAAGCGAAATAAACGCGATGGTATTATTATTGTTGTTGTTATTATTAGCGTTTGTACACTAAAAAGGAAACGACTCATTAGAAACTTTATGCGGCTGCCTGCGGTGTATTACAACAACGGCAGGCTGAGAGCGAGCAAGGATTGTTTCACTCTCGCTGCGAGCGCTGATAACTCAATTCCGTAATTATTCATTAAAATTAAAATTTGTTGCGATTAAGGGCAATTAAGCTGGCATAAAAACGCATCGCGTCAATTCGTTATCATTGCAACCAACCATACGCACACATGTGTTGCTTTTTTAGTTCTTTTTGATAGTTTATGTTGTGCGTAACACGCGAAAGAAGTTAATTATTCATCTTTGGCTGCAATATCGTATTTGGTATTCATTAACATAATATTCACATACGATCGCACGTGCAGAGCGCGCAAACAAGTGCTAATTAAACGCTCAGCGCGCGCAGTCTGGCGATTCATTAAACCAACAAACATTCGCACTTCTCTAGTGCTCATTAATTAAACCGCAGCGCCAGCGAGCGAACGAGCGAGCGATGCTAATTCCTGTTTGAATAATGTATTGCAGAAGTGCATCATCAAAAACGGATTATAATGGAAAAAGTTGCGCGCGTCAAAGTTGCGGAAAAGCCAATAAAAACCATCAATGAAGCGCATAATTGGTACGAAAAGTAATTTTTTAAAAGTTTGCGCGCTCGCCGCTCATTTGCTAATTAGTGCCAATAAAAATGCGCATAGTAATTTCTGCATTAATTAGCCGAACGGGGTTGGGAGTGATTGCGCGCGTTTTGCATTAATGACAGCATCGCCGCCCGATTCTGGCATTGCAATCGCTTGCAAACGTATTACGTATCGGAAATATTTATTGCGGCGCGCTGCAATTGCGGAAAGAAAAGTTTATCAATTCGAACGCGAATTATTACGGCACTAATGGAGTGCAATGTGTTTTTCTCAAAATGTTTAATTTATTAAGTGCACGCTCGGTGCGAGTATCACGTACAGGAGGTTATCATCACTGCCGCCGTTTGCCGCCATCGCCGCCGTCGGCTCTTCGCCGCAACATAATGTCCATTATTACACTGCCGGCAGGCGCGCAGACAATATACACATGCGCAACAAACAGAACCGAAATGCTAAACAAATACTCACTTGCTGCGCGAGCATTGAGTTATAATATAAAAGTGAAATATTTATACAGCAAATTACACGTTAAAGGCTTTAGTCGAATCAATGACATGTACGCGTCGCGCAAGCGCAATGAACCAACCATTCTCTCGTATATTTGGTATAAATAAATTAAACAAACACCCTGATAAAATATTCGAGCCGCGACTGTAGATATTAGCTCGCTGCATTCGTTGCAATCGTAATAAAGTTCAAGTTACATTTTCACAAATAAATCATTGCACGCGCGCGGCGAAGAAATGAATATGCATGTAATAAATAAAGCAGCGACGGGAGCGCACTTCCTCCATATCAATAGTGCGCGCATCACCTTAACAGAACACGTGAATGCCCATCGGATACATTCGTTCGTTCAGATGGACATCGCGCTCTTGCTGCACACCGCACGCACAAAATATTCAATTACTCGTCAGTCTCTCGGACTGCGCTCGGATCGCCGCGTATAAATCTTCAATTCAGATGAGCCGAGCTTGTGGTGTGCTCCTCTTCCATTTGAACGCCGCAGATGAAATTATGCTCGGCGCTACCGCTCGCTCCGCGAAATGATAAATAATAAATAAGATTGATTTCCTGGGATTTACTTAATTTACGTGGCTTATATCATGGAATTATTGGCTGCTACAACATGCAAAAACAAATCATAATTCAAAACGAAATACGATATTAATTCAATTCTCAGTATTTTCATCTAATATAAATTCATCTGCTTAATTTGTGCATTTCATCATAATTTTCATTCTCAAAGCTTTGTCCTTTTATGTTGCTCCCGCTTCCCGGAAAGAATTTAATTTGCGTACCTTTTATGAATTATTCCGGCGAAATGAAGTAAAAATCGTGTTGAGCAACACAAATTAATCGATAATTTGTTAACGTTAACACGTCGCGAGTGCGGATAAATAAAATGCAAATCAACGTAATGTCATGCACATGCACGCTTGTGGATTGTTTTAATTAATTAATTAATTATATCGGGCGTTTGCTGTCAATTCCGCAGCCGTAGGATGGGATATGCCATTTGTCTGGTGGAAAAACACCTGTGTGCGTAGAGTAAAATCGTGCAAGTAAAGAGATATTCTCATAGGCATCGTGTGGGTGTTGGGTGCATCGAGACAAACCGGGAGATGCACTCGAGCGCGGAGGAGAGCATTTGCATCGGGGCTGTCTCAAGGCCAAACACACCGGCATGCCGGGGCATTCACATCCGCGTCGCTGTCGTCGAGAGCATCCCCGGAGCACAAACAACATTGCTGCATCATTGCACTCTGCTGTGCACTTGCACGACCAAACTCGCCGAGATGCGCCGCGTGTGATAAGCAAGCAAGCAAGCAAGCGAGCAAGCAATGCGTTCTCTTTGCTGTTCAGCCCCCCAATCATGCTGAGTGCTGATCCTGCAACTTTTCTTCTCAATTCCAAACGCTCTCACTGCTCTGACTTACAAATACCCGGTGTGTACACACACCGTCTTGCTTTTATACGCATTTAATGCCATGAATATTATAATACAACAAAGTCTCTCGATCTCGCACAACCATTAGCACGCCGTAAATGTTTAATTTGTATGATTAACAACGAATGAAATCAATTTCCGCACATTTCCATTAAACAAGTAATTATCTACGAAATTAAACAATTAATCATTGCAATTTCCATACAATTGAATTCATAAACAAACTATGTTCAAATGTTGCATGCGTGCGTGCTGTAGCTTTTGCTAAATATCTTTATGTAAATAGCATAAACAGAACAAACTTCCAACTGACAGAGTGCATTAATCAATCATCCACCGCAAATTTGCTCGCTTTGAGTCCCGACTCGATACACACACGCACGCATATTGGCCAACTTGAATAAAATATACGGGATGAATATAAACACATCCAGGCGGAGAGCGTGAGAGCGAGTTGCGTTTGATGTGAGGAGAAAATATCAAACAGAAATCAAAAGAGGGCTTTTGCAATAACACAGCGCAAATCCGAGCAATGCGAGCAAAACAAACATATAATAAGCTTACGCTTGTACGAAATGTGTGTGCTCTTCGATGGAACAATCGGAATAATCAGCTGGCGGTGTAAAAAAAGCAAGCCGAAGAAAGCGAAGCCGTTCCGTGTTGAATTGAATGCCAATCGTATACAAATCACGCATACGCAAGTCGCGCCATATTAATATGTTGGTGCGGTTATTGTTGCTGCGATCGCATTATGGGAATAGATTTATGATCGCGAGTGATGAATTGATACGCGCTAGGACGTGTGTTTGATTTAATAAGGCGCGCGAAAATCGACTCATTAAAAAGCACGCCATCGAATGATGATTAATGGGACTCGGATCGCGGAATTTTTTCCCGACTACTTTCGGAAATTCTTCAAGTGGCAGTTCGCGACCCTCAATGACCTCCCGCGCAACAAATTAAACACAAATAAAACGAAGCGTTTTTTTTCACCGCGAGTCTCCTTCGCAGCTCACTTGTTAAAAGCATCATCAAAACTCTGCCTTATGTGTACTTCTTCATTATCTAGTTTTATAGCCGTTAATGTTTGCTTTATAACTCGTTCGCTCGTTCGCTCGCTCGCTTGCTTGCTTGCTTGGCCATCGTTTATATTGTGCGACAATAACAATGTACAAGATCACGGTAGCGAAGCGAATGCACTATGGAATTGCAATAACCTTGATTTAGGTTGTTGTCTCACTGTTTGCATTTTACTTGACTTTTTGCCTGCCTTGCATTTGTTGAATAATAATTTATTAGTATGTTATTTGTAATTATCGTATTGTTACAACTGATGTGCGCTTTGTTGCGCGATGCGAATAAATAAGAAAAAGCATAGTGAAAGAAGAATGGAGAGCACGATTCGGTTGACATTTTGATATGCGATCGCGAATTAAACGTGCATGCGCCATTGTGTGTGCGTATATATCAATATCGTGCGTCGGCGGCGGCGGTAACGCTGGCAGCGGTAGTAGCGTCGTCGTCGGCGGCGGTAATAAATGAAACATGCTGGGCGCAGTAAACAGCAAAACGTACAAATGGGGGCGTAATTTATCTTACATTCAATTCGAAATGTAATCTGTTTCGCGCAACCTGACAACGCGAAAGTCGACTGCGTTCGCCACCCCTCGCCGCCTCCCAATTCCCGATCCGCACGCACGCCGAAATGCGGTGAAGTCAATGAAATCAATTGGTTATCAAGACACATCGATACATCAGCCTGTCAAGTCGGATTTAAAATTACTCATCCTATATTTTTTTTGTACCAAAATCCTCTTGTATCACACGAATTCCTTAAATTTTCCTCCACGTACAATGATTAATATATTCCTTATCATTAAGATATTGAGTGCGAATGGGGTGGCAATTCATCCCTTAATAATCATGCGATAGTTCCCAAAAAAATCAGGCATTATTGAAATGTATATTTCATGTGCATTATATGATTGGTAAATCCATCAAGCGGACGACGTTTTGAATGGGACGCCAATAAGTTTTTCCATTGAACGCACGTCCAATTCAGCGTTGATCAATTTATTTCGTGCTAACACCTGATAGTTTTGGAAAAGTACGGGGTGGCGAGCAGGGCGCACATTTTCATTGTGATCGTGTTGTGTCGCTTCACACCCCTCAAACATCGCAACAACGCACGCACATCCCTTAGATAGGTGCCTACATATTTTCGGGGTATTATGATTCCGTCAAAAAACCAATAACCGAACCCGGAGCGAGTGTGTAATAATCATCATCAGTGAATGGCAGCGCCACCATTGTGCCCGGAATGTATTCAATTAGGATACGCACCCACCCCCGCACCACACGCAGTGGCGCGTCTTTTTTATCCTTATACATTTTCGGGACGCACTAATCAATGGGCCTCTCTCTTTTTGAGGGCTTGGGAGAAGGCCTCTCCCTTCATTTGCTTATTGCCCCGGCGAATTCCTTTCGTAATCAACAACCCGAAAAATAAATGAGATTAATTAATTCCTTTCTTCGGCTTTTTTCTCGTGCGCCGTACGAACGTGCCCGAAATTCAAAGTTTGCTCATTTTCATACAGACAATTTATCATTTTGTAATTAAGTGGAAATCTTTTTCAAGGGCGCGCACCCGTTTAGTGTCCAGCGCGTTGCGTGGTGCGCAAACAACGTGACAAATGCGCTGTCAAAAAGTGGCACAGTTTGATGTTTGAGTTGCTTTCCGCTTTTCCGGCAAACCGTCGGGTTAATAGCGTGTAAAGAGCCGCTTGATTAAGGCAATCACAAGTCGATTGCGATCGCGCGCGCGCTTATTAAAACACAATCATAATTAAAGTGCTTTTCGCGCGTTGAATCATCCGTCGTAACGGTGCATTGCATTATTGCACACCGCCACGAATTAAGTAACTTTTCGCGCAATTTCTCGACATTATTTCCGCATTACGCGCGCAATTATGTGGTTGTTTGCTTCGGCGAAACCGGAGGAAAATACGTCGGCTGATAAGCTCCGGACGACTGATAGAAAATGAAGAGGCACTCAGCGCGCGTTCCGCCCCCGAATGAAGTGGCTGGAAATCGAAGAAGAATAGGAATTCGCCTCTCGAAAATGCACAATTGAGATATAAGTTGTGCCACTCATCGAATTTTCTCGCAGCGTGTGTGAGTTTTTCGCGAGTTTCGCAAGCAGAAGCTTCCAAGAAGAAGGAGGATATTTTGGCAAGAGTCAAACTTATCAGCGGGTCGTCCTTGCTTCGGCAGCGCGAGGGAAAAGGAGGAAACGACGACGACGCACAACCCTTAGATTTGCGCGCATATGTGTGCGGTGGTATCGGGTGGCAAAGTGGATTGTAAAGAGAAAACATTTCGTGATAAATACGATGACGGCGAATCGTCCCAATCACTAGATTGTCCGCAAATTGTTTCCGAGATATCGTGCCTTGGATCCGTCGCAATTTAGGGCAAGTGTTACTACAATATTGCGTCCAACGACGACGTTGCCGCCGCCGAATCGAAGGAGCAAAAACCGAGCAAACATACAAACACGTTTTGGACATAAGCGGGATAGAGAACGAAACGAGGAAACGTCAAGATGTGGAGGAAAAGCTGGGAGCTGGGGGTGCAAAAGTTTCACCGTACGAGTTCATTCCCGGCCTGATATCCTAGATAATCACTTCGATTTTCCACTTGTTTTTTTCTCTTATTCGGTTTTAGTGCTTTGGCTTTGTTTGTTCTCGTTTCTTAGCTGCATTACCGCCGCCGCTCAACTATTAATTTCAAAGCGCAAATTAAAATTACAATATACATTTTTCCATTTTAAATAATAATAATCAAGCGCCTCTAATTAAATATGCTCCAGTCACTTATTATCGAGTAAAAACGTTCGTAATTTTTCCTTAGGAGTTGGCTAAACACAGAGAGCGCGTTTCTAACGTTTTATTTGCAACGTGCAGGGCGATAATTAATCGTCCTCTCAAACACACCGAACGAGTTGCACTTTTTCGCTGGCTATTAATTACGTCTGCATGCAAACGCGAACGGATAATTAGAGTGTGTATTCAATAGGAACTTATTATTCGCCGATACAGCCGCTGTCGCCATCGCATCGCCGCCGCCGACGAGTTCAAGACACACATCGCACTCTTCGCGTCTCGTTAATATTACATGTGTTTTGAATTTTCGAATAAATTTCCATCATCATTGCGTTCGTTACCACGCCGATAGCACACAAATAATTGCCATTTGCTCAACTGCATCGCGCATACTTGTGATGATTATCGGGCTGCTTCTTCTGCTGCTGCCGATCGGCGAACGGCTCTATTGTGCACTAATTAAAAACGAAATATTCGCTGATTAACATTATTAGAATAATTGCGCAATTAGCTCGCGGATGTTTTAGTTATGTCATTAGCGCGGCGATGATACGTGTGATGCATTGATGCGTTAATGCAACGCTTGTTATTTCTTGCACTCCGCCGGAGAAGATTAATCAGACGGTTGTGCAGCGTTTTGCAACGATTTACAGACATTGCTGCCTGCTTCGGCGAAGAATTCGCAATTAAGAAATTATCCACGATTATTTTCTATTATTTAGTTAATTGCGAATAACGAATAACGCGAAGGCATTTCTCAAATATTGCCTTCAAACAGTACTTCTCGCCTGCGCTTTTCAGGTGTTAATTACACTTAATTAACTTATTTCAATTGGCCGCACGTCTCGCCGCACCGCGCACCGTCAAAATTTAATTAGTTGAGCGCCACACTAACGCGATTCAATATTAACGACGACGCGTTTTCATACTATATACTAAATATCAATACGTTTCGGCTGTAATTACTCCTTGAGGTATTAATGCGTGCGTGATTTGGCTTTGTCGAGTTTAATCATTGTAATTAACACTGCTGAGAGCTTTTACTTGTTCTTGTTTCATTCGATATTGTACTAAGATTAAGTGTTTTGTTTTATTTATATTCGGTCATTAGCTTCTAATCCTCAAAGGTATAATTAATACATTGAATTTCGTTGATATTCTCAATGACTTTATTGCTATTGCGACATTCAACACGAGTTTTACAATTTTATTTAGTTATTTTGGTTACATTATTTGGTTTATCCTCGATAAATTTAGAACGTGTATGCATTTGCAATGTTAGGTGTAGTACATGAGTTAAAAAGAATACTGTCAGTATGACCCTTATTTTGCCCACAATTTAATGTCAAGATTGAATAATTTTTGTCGTATAATGAACGTCTTATAATTGATCAACTTTAACAACTTTATTGGTTCCAAAATCATCTTAAAAAAGAAGCAAATCCATGTAATGAAAGTCCGATTAACATAGTGTTTGACATTGTGTTTGAAATATTGGAAAATTATTAATGATTTGATAAAATATTAGTAAATCAAAATATTTGATTTTATAACCAATTTTTAAAAGTTAACTTTTTTCATTTTTGTACAATTTTCTACTACTTAATTTATTCTATCATTTTGAATTTTCTTAAATTTAAATAATAATTTGATTTATTACATCTAATAATAAATACGAAATACATTATATTCACTCATATAATTTGAAATTTTGAGAACCTAATCATTCCTTTCAAAAATATATTTAGTTTGCCACTTCCTTTCAAAAAATATTTCAATCGGCCGCATATTGCGCCCCCTTAAATAAAATTTTATACAAAGTATATTATAATTATTCACATGCACATCAAGTCGCCACCGCCCCCCAGGATTCAGCACCATTTAGGGGGCGGCAGCTCTTCCCGATTCAATGGGTTATAGCGACATTGACTATAGTTGGATAGCCAATTTCGAGTATTGCGTCATGCTTAACTTGGAAACTTATGGGATATTTCGTTATTTGTCATGTATTGGTTAAATGTGGAAAACAAGTTGTAAATGCAGCAAGTGATAAATGAAGGAATATAAAATCGACCATTTGTGTTTACATTAACTGCAACCGGAAAGCATAAAAGTCGTTGAGCGCGTTTAGGATCATTTGCAATTGGTTTTTGTCATTACGAAGCGTTTCGTCTCGCCAGCCAAACGAACTGTTGCGAGATCGGGATAAATGCGTATCGCGTTCGCAGTGTGTGCCAACAACGAAGAATATGTGAGCGCGCAAAAGGGGCAGCAGAATGGGCGAGATAATGCATCGTACGGGGCGCAAGGACTCATTTATTCTGATTTATCTATTGGTTATTAGAGGCTCGATTTCGGCTGTCGATGTGCGCTCGGAGTCGCTGCCAAGAGGCGCTCACGATTTATGTGCCGTGCAGGCGTCAGCTGTGGAACGCTTTCAATAAATTATTCTCGCGCGCTCCACCTCCTTCCCGAAACACATGTAAGGATAATGTAAGTATGCGATGCATTATCATATAAAATGCTGCTAATTGTTACCAAGAACATCAAATATTTTCATAATATTAAGCATTTTTCGGGGGGAGAGAAATAAAAATCCTAGCTGAGATTTCACTCACAATATGTATTCATACATTCAATTGCTGATTCTAAACCCTGTACGAAATCATAGAAAATCCAGGCGCGCTTTGAACAGCCGAGTGAGCGAGTCGGAGACCTTTTAAATTTTCAAGCATAACCTGAGGGTCGGTCAAGCCACTCGCTACAATAATCTACATACATCTATCTATCTCGGAGGCGGCTCGAGAACGGCGGATTCGCAAAAATACAAAACGCTACTCAATCTGCAATGCAGCGGCAGCCGGCGGATTTGCTTTTCAGGCGGACGCCGCCGCCACACGCCGACAAGCCCCGCATATATTCAAACAACACAAAAAATGTAATTTCCTGTATGGTTTTCCGCGTGTTTGCCGGGCGGTATGGCATTCGAAAGGACGACGCGGAAGCGCCTCGGCCAAGTATTTTCTATAACTTGGCGAGCGCAGAGAGGCGGCTTTCCGAAGCATAACGCGCATGTTTCCACTTCGCTCTGTGTGCGGCTTTTTTCCTCTTCCTGCGCGGATTTATGCGCTTCTATTACCGGAAATCCACCCCTCCGGCGGGCGGCGGCAGCAGTGGCGGTTTTAAAACAACTACTGTGCGCGCGCGAATTGTTTGAGGATTTCCATCGCGCGAATGAATGAATACATTCGACTTTTTGTTTGCGGCGCGCAAAAATCGCCTTAGAATTTGCTCTGACAGCACTTTTCCACCGCAAGACGAAGCTGTCGGAAGCACATGTGCGAGGAAGCTGCTGATGGCTACGAATTTGTTACATTGATGACCTCACATTCTGTTTAAAAGCATCCCTCCACTCCTTTACAGTTTTCTCCATTTGTTACACGAACACAATGTAAACTGCCCTAGATTTATTTTTACATTCTCCCCTCAACCCTTGCCGCAAGGATAATATAATTTTTTTACGACTAATTCCACCCCAAAACACCCCCAACTATGTGATCCGCGATAAGAAAACTAATGTCTCCGTAATGTAATTACAACGCAAAATTACATAAATTATTAATGAATCTGTAGATATGATGATTGAAAAAATAATCATAATTCCTTGGGTAATTTAATTTTCAGATGATGATAATTCGCCACGCATCGTGTAACTGACGGTAATTAATGAAAAAATCCCCAAAAAGCCATGGAGCAATAAACATTAAGTAAACCATAAAGTGACCGAAACGTGGAATAATGGCACTCACGATTATGTATTTTGTTCGCGCTTTTTCGCCCGAGTTTTTTTTTTATTTCCATGCATTCTCTGCTCCAGCCGTTCCCTTTTTTCCCACTTTCTGCATGCATGCGAGAACGCGTCGTGCACGCGCATATTCCCCATGCCCCGGCCGCACGGTGGCGGTGGCTATTGTGCGGTCCGGTCGCTCTCTCGCCAGTTAATAATTCATATCAAAATGATGCGTGTAACTTTAATAAAAACCCGCTTTATTATCCCCTCGGCCGCTGGTCAAGGCATATGCCCAGGAAAAAAAGCCAACACGCCGCGCACTCACCAGCAAAGCGAAACGTGTGATCGTTGAAGCGTGTTGCTGTTTAGCTTAAATACACACATACACATTCTGTCGCTAAATGCGTGTGTACGCTCGACGGGCTGACTCTGTCGATAATCGCGTATTTTTTTATCATTTTATCACCGTCCGCAAAGTGCTGTCTATTCGTCCTGGACACGCATACTGCCCTGTCATCTTATCATCAATAGTGGGCGCGCGTTCGCATGTTTTTTTCTCTCCTTGATGTTGTTGCCCACTTCTTTTGTTGCTCGTTGATATTTTTTGCCGCACCAGACAGGAGACACAAAGTCATTGATCGGCAAACCAATTGATTGGCAGTAATTGATTTTTTAATTTGAAATTCCTACGTTTATTAGAAACATATCTCAATAACAATAATATCGTGTGGCATTATGCATGTACTTGTTGATGCTGTTGTTATCGTTATTATTATTCCTTCTGCTCGTGCTCTCGGTGAGCATGCATTGCGCTTCGAAACCAGTTTGCTGTATTTTTATTTATTCAGCACGATAATTGCCACGACCGCAAACGCATTGTGCCGTTCAAAGCGTCGTAATTCCTTATCACTCTTCCACCAGCGCGCGCGCGAGCTCAGTGGTAGTGATTTTTATCGCGATGCAAAACAAGTCGCGCACAAAACGAGTCCGCGTGCGCCAAAAGGAAGAACAAGCAAAGGACGCAATGCACACTGCAATTATACACGATATCCACGACGCGTTTTGCGATTGCCATAAGCGCAGACCGAACGCACAATACCCATGTGTTAATATTTCAGCGAGTGTGCTCCCTCTCTTCAATGTTCGAAGAAAACGCGTGCGGAATTGCACTCAAAGATTAGATTGCAGCGAAAACGCACTCTATGCTTAAAGATTTATTCGCAATTACAAAACGGTTTGTTAAACCTTGACTCGGACGAAATGAACAAGCCGAAGCAGAAGAAGAAGCGGCGATCTGCGCCGAGTGCAATTCCAAGTCGGTTGTTATTCCATTAATACGAAATGAAAAGAAATGATGAATTCAGCAAAAATCACGCATTCTGACAGGATGCTCTCGATGCTCATTAATAATGCACTCTTTGATATTTCGTGCAATTATCAATTTATTGCGCGATTCCTGGAATACGCTACACAATGACGCGCGTGAATTATTAAACAAGAACCGTTAAATGCGCCTTTGCATTATGATTGATCGTCGGTAATAATAATAATAGAGAACAATAATATACACCAATTGATAGCAAATTCAAATTCCGCTCATGACGATGCGTATGCGAAACGCATACGTAATTATTTCACTTTGCCATTAGCGCGTACGCGCACTGAATTTCCAATTAAATGCATTATTTATAGATTATTATTTTAATAACGTTACATCGCGTAAAACACACACTAAACTCATTTGATTATGACGAGTGCTAAATGAAATGCAATATTTAATGCTTAATTAATGCGATAAATGTAAAAGTCTGCACGACGCGAGCAGCACAACGAGTTTCAAGCGCAAGGAGAGAAGGCGAAGAGAGGCCGCCACGGCATCGGCAATAATAACAACATCAACATCAATAAGCTGCATGTATACATCAAACGATTAACTATATTATTACAACGAACGGTGATCCGTAGTTAGATAATGCGAGTCATGGTCAAAGCGTATAGAAAATTACCTTGAAGTAAAATTATGATTGTACACCGACTGCATTATTTTTTATCGGGTTCCGATTTTCAGTCGGCGGCAAGCGGCGTGCGGCGAGCATTTACAATTTCGACGAAATGAAAAATACGAACTATTTTTTTCCTCATTGCAGCACTATTTGCACGCGGCGCGCAAATATTGAATCGTTTCAGGCCGGATCATATTTACATGTTTCGTTCGTCATTCGTGACTGTCAACAAATGTTTACTTTTTTCTTGTTTCGTGTGCAGTTCGCCATCGATCGCCGATAGTCAATAGGTAGGCAGGCTATTTATTTACTCGTTGAAATTTTTATGCGCGCAGACGGATAATAATTGGCAAAGGAATAGGCGCGTGTAGGTACCCTACGTTGCGAGCGGCGCATGAAGTAATTTCGCGTACTGAATGTGAATTAGTATAATAACCGCAACAAGCGCAGGCGACTCGTCCGAGAACGAAAACAGCATAAAATATTAGTTATTAATGGTTTGTCCTGTACGAAGAGGCTAACGAATAATAGATGAGCGAAACGCTACCCACGAACCAACCGAAATAATATAATAATATCCGTATTTGTTTCAGCCTTAGTCAAGTAGTAAAATAATTATTACTGTTAATTTTACTGTTAATAGTTTTCAATTTAAATATTACCCAAGAGCTATCCTAAACAATTTACTTACATTTTAAATTCGTTTTCATTTCATTTCACTTTGCATTTCGCGATCGGTTTGCTTTTCGTGGCATTAAATGATAAATCAACATTGATTCTATACACTCAACTCTTCATACGCTGAAGGTATACGTGTTTATATTTATTAATATTACCTTCGCCAAATGCACATTTATCGAGCATTATTCGCTCTTGCTTTGCATGCAGCATTTCGTCGATATTTATTTGTTGCTTGCTCCTGAATCCCGATTCGTGCATTAGAATGCACATCATTATGATCAGCCATTTGTTACTGGCTGTGCGCCGGTTGCATTTTCAATTACAATAAATTATCTTTAATTCCAGAAAAACGCACACGTCGTATTGGGAAAAATGCAGAGAAATGGCGTATAAATCGCAACCGAATTGCCATTAAATGTAATCTCTGCATTCATGTGGGATATTTAAACGAATGCGTATGATTTATAAAAATAATTGCAATTGCATTACGTCCAATAAAGTACGGCGTGTCTAATTTGTTTAAATTGCATCGCGCTGATGTACGATTCGGTTCGTTCGAATGATATTACACATGCGTTCTGCTCGGCTTCGCTTTTTAATTTAATTACAACGCGAATCCAAACAAATTACGTCAAGGATTACAAGTTAATGCGCGTCGGCGATTTGTTTATGTTGTCGATTCCACATTAATCATCCACGTTATGTTCTCTTAATACAACTGTAATTGCCATCGAATGTTTACATATTATCCTTCTTAATGCGAAAAGTTTGACGATAAGCTAATGAAATTTGTAATGGAACACAAAATATACAAATTTAATATTTAAATCAATAGATTGTCATTTACCGCAACTTTACTTTGTTTCAACTTTGATGCTTCTTGGTAATTGTACCGATTTTAAATAAAATATGTTTCGCGTAATTGCTGTCCATTTCCTTTTCTTTGAAATCACAAACAACAATGGAAATTACTTGTAGAATAGTGCATAATAATTGAATTCAATTCTCGAGAATCTCTCTCGCTGAACGAATCGATATCATAAACATGAAATGAAATTCATTGATGTTTTCTTCGCGCGGACGAGCAAAAAAGGAAAGGATTTGCCGGATATTGTAAAGCACATGAAAGAATCTTTTCGTGAATGTTTATAAAACACGGATTACACATTGCGAGCAGACATGGAAAATCAAATGGAAATATTAAACGGTATGAAATTTCTATTATCGTTGATCCGCTCTTGGTGCTCTTTGCGCGCTCACGAAGAGATACGATACCATTGGCCATTTGGGGGCGAGCGCGCGCGTTATAGAAATGTGAGATTTGGTGCAGCATTGAATATTGGATTGCAACGAAGACGGCAACGACGGCGGCTGTGGCGGCGGCGGCAACGAAACAATCTTTCCGAAGCCTGGGAATACGCGGCACGCGTACAAGCGAGCAAAAGATTAGAAATGCTCTCTCAAGCGCCGCTGTCGTTGCCGCCGTCGCACTCGCCGCCACCATTGCTGTAATACGTACGAGCGCAAGGAGGCTTTAGAGACCACTCTCTCAAGTGTGCAATGCTGCGCTCGCAGCACATCGAACGAAACTCTTGCTGAAATTACCAAATGCGACTTATCTGCGCGCGATTGCGCCTTCACCGTGTGCATGCGTGTGTGTATGTGCATTGGCTAACGGTTCTCTCGAAAATCCAGCACAGCGACCCGAAAAGGCAAGACATTTACATGCAGTTTGATAGCTCTTGATAGTGAGATGTTGAAGTGCGCACGAGACTTTATCGCGTACTGCAGCATAATAGAAAACGATTTGTACGCTGATGATGGCTGCGCACAGCATCAGCACACCACACGACAATCGTGTTCGTGCTGCCCGTCTTTTTTCCTCATCTTGCTGCTCGGACACGTAGTTCGCTAAATGGCAAATATGAAATTGATAAATAACGGTGGTGCCCCTCTTCCTCCCGAATGCATACAGCGTAATAAAACGCGTCGCGCGTGATTTGCTCACCTTGGCGCAATGCAAATGCGTGCGTTATTATCGTTTCCGCATTAGTAATTACGCAATAAAACGTTTACCGTTCGCCAATCTAATGTGTCGCACATTGTCGACACTCATCTCATCCACGTACCCATTCTTATGTACACGCGTGTTTGTTTATTTGTTTATCAAAAGGCAATGGCAATTTGTTTACCCACCATTTGCAAGCACATTAACGATGTACGGCTGAGGCATATTTGCGGACGCATAAATTCTCAAAGAGAGAACAGAGAAATGAATAAATAGAGCCCCCCTGAAAACCGGTTCGCACGTCCGGAAGTCAACGGCGTGGAAAATCTGTAAACAGAGAATAAAATATTAATTTAAATAAACAAGGCGAATTTAATAATATTTAATAAGCGTTCGCGTGCGCAGATAATCTTAATTGAATTTGCGTTCGGCTATATAATTTCCTCGTATTAAATCATCTCGCGCCGTGTGCACATTCTAATTATCATTCAAATTTGTGCGGTGCCGTACAATTTACTCACATGAGCAACAACATTGCATAAATTACCGCCAAGCGATTCGCATTGTCAAAGCAACCAACCACGCACGCACCATTTTCAGACGAGGAAAATGCGAGAAAAAAAACGAGGTATAAACATTAATTAAAATATAAATTATGAAGAAATGCTGTACGGTCTATAATGACGACATATTACAGGTACAACTTGTAGATCATTCGTTTGCTTCGCCTTCTTTATATGCGTTTGATTCATATTTAGATTGCGTGCGCTACGACGAGCGGTGAAAGACCGCCCGCTGGAATTCATTGTGGCTGGAACGCAATAACATCACCTTCGAAATTGTAAGAACCGCGCCTCAAGCGACAAAGGGCCGTCGCGTTTTAGTTATACCCTTTGATTCCTTCGAGCCGAGGCAAACGGTGCCAAGGGTTTAAGGTAAAAATTTAATTAGGAACCTTAAAAATCCGGAGCGAGATCGATGCGAACGACCCTGCGCTCTCTCTGTAAGGAAATCCGTACGCACGCGCAAGCGGCTTATAAAAATGTCACGCTGTTATCAAATTATGAATCATTGCGACCTTCGACCCCATGCTGCTCTAATTACGGAGAGGGTTATTGCCGCTTCGCATTTCCTGCGTTCATTTACTCAAAGGAAATCACATGCGCTGCTGTCGCAAGTTAAATGAACCACCACCCTCCCCCCCGTTTGAATGTTGTTTTTCCTCGGAAAACATTATTTCTCCGCTTCTTTCACCCTCTTATTCTCTCTTCGTGCAAATATTAATTGTTCAAATCAACCAAACTATTTCTCATTAATGAATAAAAAAGAAATTCATTTCCGGGGGTTAAGAACTGAACTCACCCTCCCTCCCCCCTCGTGAAGTATAAGGGTGGCGCATGTGTATTGAGATTATATTGTTTCCTGAAAAGTGCGCGCACATGAGCGTAATGCGTCTCTTGCATTGCACTTGAACGTCACATGTGAGCGGCCTCGAAAAATCAATTCCATCATACATCATTTCCATTTTAACGCTCGAGCAGCGGCGGCGGCTGCGGAAAAAATTGAGGCAATGCGAGCGAAGGCATTGGCATTGGCGTCGTATTCTTGCCGCCCCCGCGTGGGACGTGTTTGCGCACAGTTCCCCTCCGCTGGCAGAGCTAGTACTCCAATTTATCCATTTCGTATGCGATACGTGGCAAATACGTGCGCGCACACGTCACTCAATCGCTCGATTCGTATAAAACTCGTCGGCAAACTATTATAATGGTGCAGAGCACTCGAACGTATTGCGCCTCGTGTGCCACGAAAAGCGCACATGCGAAGAGGAGAGAAATGGTCTAACGATGACTCCGCTAGTCAGCACTCGTGAGTGCAGGTCCGAGCGTTGGAAGAAAGCATTAAATTAATGTTGTTATTTGTCGGACGTGTTTCCCGCACTTTTTCTCATTGCTCGGCGCAATGCTAGCGAGCGAATGGAAGGCGGCAGTGCGGATTCGACGAGCAGAGCAGCGAAAGAGTTTCTTTCGTCCGCCGAGTTGTCCGGAATTATTTATTATTTATTAAGTTGTATTGCAGCGGCGCAAACGCATTGAAATGAAATATTAGGTTCAAATATTTAAGTAACAAAAGTTATAAATCCCGACTGCCATATTTAGAATCTCAAAATACGCCAATAAATTCCCGCGCCGGACTCGATAAATTGCGTGGCGTAAAAACAAAACTTGCTATAATTCAATACGATTTTCTAAACTACGTTAATGCTATACGATTCGTTTCTAGTGTAAAATCGGACAACCCTTTATAGATTTCAATGTATCACAACTGCAACGACTTTTGTATTTTTTAAATTGACATCCAACTGCGCTCAAAGTTTATGAAAGTTCAATCTATTATCACCTTTTTTAGTATGATATCAATCACCCTCTCCTTGTCCGCCCCATGCCAGCTAGGATGTGCCATCAATGTAAAACGAGTACTGAGTGTTAAAGTTCTAAAACAATAAAGTGTGCAATGTACATAGTTGCTTCTGTGCTTAACTGGTAATGAGTGTTGTTACTATATATGTAGGTACCTAGGGTAACTTCCATCGACAATTTAATTTAGTGTACAAAGTATTGGTGATGTTCCCTGGCCTTCCTGAATGTTATCGATTCCAGAGTCAAGGACTACTTGTGACTAAAGTGAAGGTGAGATTTATGATGTAATATCTATGCGAACAAGCTTTGACCACAAAGTATCGACACATCCTGGATATTAGTTTTGCTCCTTCTCTTTGTAACGAGCAGAATCTGTTTAAATACATTAATACATAAATGGAGTTCAAGTATGTTCCACTGTCATATAAAAAGCTAAGCCAGATTCGTAACCGGTTGGTTTTAATAACAAATCTTACAAGGTGGTAAATAAGAAAGCTTATGAGTACACACCTAAATGGTCATTCATTTAGACATGACAAACAGGAACTGATACAATAACTAATCTCACATTAATCTTATAAATATCCACATCATACAAACATTATAACATGGCCAACAGGAAGACGTCTACTACCGTACTCGGTGAAAGTGCAATGTCAATCATCGCTAACAGGGTTGAAAGACAATAAGCCATATCCTCTAGAAGTGCAATTGTCCAACTGACTTTTGCAATATAATGTAATAATGTGGATATTAATCTAAGTGCTGCAACTAATTAGCGCCTTTAAGTTACGCAAATCACCTCAATTATAAAATTTTAATAAATTTTACACGAATCACAAATTGTAGGTTACATTATTAGATTCAGGTATCCACGTATTACGTCCAAGTTCATCAACACCATCCGATGTTCGCAATCGATCGTCAAGTAAAAAATGTTTTAATAACAAAGGATATGCTTAATTACCTGATTTAACACGATAATTATACAAAGAATCTTCGGCCACAACACCACGTTGCACACAGCACAAACTTAGCTCTACCATACAGTGGCGATAGAGGATTGACAGCACAGGATAGCCAATCCAAATGTACCAATTTCCTAAAAATTAAATAACTGTGCCAGCAGGTCACTAGAGTTTGACATATCTTTACATTAAAATGCAGGTAGCGAAACATAAATAAATTGATATAATCAATAATTTTAATCATTACATTGTGTATGATCTTATGTATAATAATATTGAGACTTAACCTTACACAGAAACAATGTTAGTACACAACAAGTAAACTCATTCTATTGTAGCACTTGCTAAATCTGTAGATATTTAATCAGCCTTTTCGATCGAATATCGATGCAAATAAGAAATATTTCACTTGGTTAGTATGTTCACGTTGCAGCGCAAGATGTCTGGATGCAGCAGACTGAGCACGGCCAAACTGAGCAAACGCAAGGGCATAAGGGGGAAGCGGGAGCAAACAATCGGTGTGTCTGCAGTTTTTATAACCGAACGAAGTCGTTGCAAGGTTCAGACGCATTCAAGAGTGTGTTGTTTTGACGCTGCGGATGCAGAAGTGCACTAGCAGTGAAGAAATTCAAAGCCAGCAGTCTTCGTAGTCCGAGAGACGTTGCGAGCACACAACACGTACAAAACGCAGGAACGAGGCACGACGACGCTGTTTTGCTACTTGCGCAAGATTTACAGTGATATAATAGTCAGGTAAGGAGCCGCCGGAGACGGGTTCCCAAGCTTTTGAACTCATTATATTAAATTTATCTTGCTTATACCTGGATAACCAGCTGACTTGAATAACCAAGTAGCTGACTACTGACGGCTGACCGCCGAGCTATTGCGCGAGATATCGGCGGTCTGCTGTTTAAATATACAAGCCAAAGACCATGGAGAGAAGAAGAGAATCGAGAAGATGGACAGACAATCAGCCTGCCAGCCAAACGAAAAAGACATGAGACGTGTAGGTAACGTGCATTTAGACTCTTCTTCTTATATGCATATGAGCATCAAGGTTAAGCTAAACACACACAAGTTACATCTGTTTAATTCGAGTGGCAATTATAAAAATAGCTCTAATTAATAATCTACACCGAAATTTGTACGTATTTATAACTCAATTTGTCTCTGCTTCAAGATAATCGAAAGAATGCAAGAATCTCGACTGAAGGCAGCGAGCAGTTAATTGGTGGCGATGTCGGAGTTTGGAGAATGAAGAAATCCTATCAGATGCATGTGCATGGGAGCCAAGTGGAATGAAATTGTCAACACTCAAAGCTTGATATTACAAGCATAATGCAGTGTTGAATCTACGCGACAAAACATTTCGTTATACCTGCATTACTTGCTCACTTACCAAACGCAAAGTTTACATACAACTCGCGCTCGGCGGAGATGACTGCAAGCCGTCTTGGCTTTGATCTCGCCGCCTGCTGCAGCAGTGCACAAAGTAAAATATTATAAGCCAATAGATAAGTCGGCATTAAGACGGAATTGCTTCAAGTCAAGTGAAGCCGAATGCATACACACACGCACACACAGCGCGTACATATATCACTGCGCAAACAGCTCGCAGGTACTAGAGAAGAAAAGCTAATTAACCGAAAAATTGGACCTCTTAATTACAGGACTCTTGCCTAACTAATTAATGAAAAACGCACGCCGACCGCAGCGCAAATGACCCTTTGCACAAGCGGATAAATCTCGTGTGTTTGAAGAGATTCAAAGAAAAACGCTGGAATTGCTTTTTGACGTGTGCAGGACATGTGCGCAAAAATTCTAATTAAAATAATGCCAGGATAAATTAAAAATGCGTCAATTCGACAACGTCATTTACATACATATTGGAGGCATGGGTTGGCAAGCAGCGGCATGTGCAGTCGTTTTGCCAGTTTCGATTTTTCTTCCTGGATGCGTTTCAATATGCGTTCTGTTGTGCAACCTCATTTCGCAAATTGTCCAGCGGCAGGCCGGCCTGTTGTGCTGACAATATCAGTCAGAGCGCGAAATGTGTGTATGCTCAGCGATAAAATTCCCAATGCTATTACACGATGAATACGCGCGGAATTATTCCAGAGTGAAATGTATTCACAACAAATTAGAATTTTCCGAACGCATCTGGAGAGCTCAGAGAGCGCATAACTTGTTGAATAGTTTTCGAATCGACGCAAACTGATTATCATAAAATTTGATTAAAGGTGCGCATATTTGCTGCACGCCAAAAGAGGAGTATGAGGAAAAAGCGTATACATTTTCTATGTATCAGCCGCATCTTTTATTATTCATTCCATTTTGATTTTGGCGCTTTCCAGTTCATTAATTTGCATGAATGAAAATGTACACGAACCATCCGAATGGCGTAATACGAGTGCAATTTCGCTGCAAATTTCAGCGAGGCAATGAATAATACAAGACTAATTGTGTCGAAATGGCAATTTATCGCTGCCATTATTGTTATTATTATTATTATTGTTTCATAATTCGAACGAGCATGCAGCAAAATGGCATTATTAAACGCAGCAACAAAAACAGTAGAAAAGTTAATCAAAGTTGAAATGTGCCATCGAAAATTGCATTGGAAATTTGTTTCAACTCTTTTCTTCTTTTGGCTGTAGTACACAAAGCGCAGCTAATGATTGTTTGTTCAACAAGAGTTTAAAGTGTGTTTTAATAGTCATACTCAGCATGCAAGTACTAATTAATTTTTGTGCATGTTTCAGGCCTGATGTTGACGTTCGTGTTAAACGTGAAACTTAAATAATGAAGAAGCTACGCATACGATTTAAATGCTCACTGTCCGTGCAACACAACAACAACAGCAACACATCCACAACGGGCTGCTTACTGTTTACTTCACCTTTTGCTCTTTGCTTCTTCTTCGGCAAGAACGTCTCTGCGACTGTGTGTGCGCGATGCGATGGTCGAGCATGGATTAATTAATAGTTGGAAGCCGTGTTAAAACCATCAGCGTTTGCGCTGATAATCGGCATGCAAGGAGAGCCGTAAATCAAAACGTATTTTAACGATGATGTAAGTTTTATCCTGCATCCGTGCTCATTTCGATTTCGAGGCTTTAATGAAGCACTTATTTTTCCGCTAATACTTTAAATATTAATGAGCTTCCGACGTCGTAATCCAATCCAACAACAACGACTGCGGCCTGGCGCTACACGTAACGGTATTGGTTTCTTCATCATTGAATAAGTACAATCTCTGTTTTCGTTTTTATTCAATTTTAACTAATGCTTTTTATCGAATTGCCAATGCACTGCGAGCGGCGCACAATTAGAAAGCGCTCTGTGTGTAATACACTACTAATTATTTTCTTGTACGAATAGCTATCTATATTTTGTGAAATTAAGAAGGCTATTAATACAACTCGCTCGCCGATTGGGAATTAACAAGCGAACGCAAATAAACTGCAGGATAACAATTGCGCACGGCGAGAAGAGCAACAACTGTTAGAAGTGCAATTTTTCGACGCTGTAATCATTCGAGGATCACCGACTCGGACGTTGAAGGTTTCTTTGAACTGGCAGGGCAATTCTTATGTAAATTCACCATGAACTGCACAGCAAGTGAGTAAATATAGGCCAATGCATTACAGTACAAACATTTTTCAGTCCGCGCGTAGACGATATGTGCATATGATTATGTACATATTTGTTTTAGAGTGGTTTGTGTAATGTGCGTACACACAAAGGCAGATGTATACACTTTCAGCGAAGAGAGAAAAACAGTGCAACATCTGTGTACAAACAGTTCGTTGAATCCTTGCATTTCGGAAAGAAATCAGGCAGGCGCAAGATGGAAAAAAGGCGGCAAGAAATAAGACAGAAAAGAAGCGTTTTAAGGCCGTTCAATGAACTTGCTCATAAACTCTCTTAGTGGCCGCGTTGAGAGTGAACCGCGCTCATAATATATATGTACGTATGTACTTTGAATATCATGTAACTCGCAGCTTTCATGTATGTATGCACCGAGTTTTTTCGTGCGATAAATAATTGCCATACAATTTTCACACACATGCGCCCCATATCAGGAGCGAAGCGAAGAAATGTAATCAAACGAATTGTAAAGAAAATATCAATGACATGATCAGCATAAACATCATTTTGTCATACAGCTGCTGATGCAGCAGAGCTAATTAAATTTCATGTCATAGAGAGATACGGATAGTGCACATTCACATATGGCTCGTCTTGTCCGCCATCGCGCAATGATGATGATGACACGGCGTGCGCGTACAAAAAAGAAATATGTAAATAATAAGTGGGTCAATGAATCGTCAAATTGGTTTTGACATCGATTATTAAATCATCATTATTTAAATACAATTTAAAGTCAATTACACATAATGTCGAGAGTAGCAGTTAATAGATAATTCATACTCTTCTCTTCTCGTTTTTTTACGAATTCAATTATGGAAATGCTAGATACACACATACGGCTGAAGTCTGCGGATGAAATTAAAATAACATTTAGCGAAATTAATTTTGTTTGCATTGTATAAATTCTGTATTTAGTTGTAAGCCGTTTGCGACCGGCGGGCATGTTGTTACATTTTCATTTGCGCATTTTGAGTCGCAACCTCCAGCTAGGTTGTAATACCGTTTACAATACATTATTGTATGTACCTACACGTTTATTTATTCAAGGATTTTGCCGCAAAAATAATAAACATGAAAGAGATGCGAATTGTTTCATGTTTGTTCAATCATTAAAATGTACTGTTTGTTGCCGTTGTTGTTCGCTCGTATTTTGTGTATTTCATTTGCAACAACTTTTAAACTACCGCAAATGGCTGATAGGCTTTTTGCAGTTGATGCGTACACAAATTAGCTTAAATGAATAATTATGAAATGAAATTTGTTGCAGAGGTAAAAGTACAATGGGAATTAGATAAAATCCATTAATGAACTGGCAATCATGTTGGCATTAAACGCGCGTATTCCTACAAGCGCATACAAAACGCACAGCACACTTGCATTAACTGCTTGTTAAGAGCAACGTGTAATAATTGTTATTATCACGTAAAGAAAGGTGCAACGCGGAAAAAAAGCAGCTATTATTACAATCATAATAAAAGCGTAGTAATTATGCTCTCGGGATAAGAGTATGAATAGTCATAACGACGTGCGCGTGCGGAACAATGAACTATTCGAATTGGATATCTGTGATGATAGGTGTTTGGATACAATTTTCCTGCAACATTCAGTATGACAAACGGCGTAAAATGTTATTGCTCGTAAAATGTAACTGAACCAATTCAAGGCTTTATTGTTCGGGGGCATAAATGTTCCGTTAGAAAAAATAAAAGAGGAGAGAAGCGAACGATTACAATTGAGTGGGTTGTTCGCTTCTTGAACAATTATTACGGCCGCCTAATGTACGTGTATGTGCGTGTATATAGCTTCCAAATCAGTTAACAACAATTGTTTTCTCTCAACAAGTTAACAAACATGCTGGGATTTGTCAATTGTAATTTTATAGCTGTGTAAATGCCTTTAGACTATAAAATGTATACAATTTCATGGATGAAGTGACATTGACGACCAGACATCAAATTGGCAACTTTTTTTGCTAGATTTAATTACAAATGTTTATGCAAATATATACATTAGTTATTCCATTCGCTTGTGACGAGAAGAGTTTGTCTAGGAGACGATGGAATTCACGAAATTGCAAATTGTGAAAGCGTCGCAAACACACATTTCGAAGGGCATGTGGCGTGGTTTTGCAGTACGAACGTGCGCCCAATTCGAAATCTATTTCGTATACGAGTGAACAATAAATACATTATTGCATCGGCGGCAAACTGGCGCAAACAGCATATTTTTGCGCAGTCTTATATGGATGTAAAGTGTAAATGTTGCAAGCTGCACGCCTGGATATTGTCTGCGTTTTGCATTCACGTGCTGAACTTATCCTTCGGCACTTTGCAGTTCATCCACAGTGCCATCCAAAAATGCTTTGGAAATTGGCAATGTTCGTATTGTTTGCATAATTGCGCTGGATGGTAATTTGTAATGGCTGGTGGAGCTTGAATTGCCAGAGTGGATGCCTTGAACTTTGCAAGCACTGCGAAATAATCTAAATTATTTTAATGCCAGCGTTGTAGCACTACTCATAGCGAATGCATTCGATCCGAAACGGAGCGTTTAACGACGTTTCGTGCCTCGCATTTGAAATCATAACTATTTCATTATTTCCGAATACTATCTTGAAACCATCACGCTCGCAAGTCGTATGAACTTATTAAGTTCGTTTCAAGCATTTTGCCAGAGCGTGGCACAGAGCTCTGCCGTAGACATTAGCAGAGGAGTACATGGCCAAATGTGGAGGCACTTTGTTACATGCATATGCAGATTCAGCGGGACAGGACTGTACATTCATATTGATATGAGTTTATGTATGAATGCTGAAAGTACAGACGGTTGCTTGGTTGGAGTTCCAAAGTAAAATGAACTCCAAAGTCGCCGTATTATCTGCATCTACTCGACGGAATTATTCATCTCATAATGCATACTGAATGCTACTGCTCTGTCTGCCGCCTGCTACCAGCATTGAATCTTGAGTTGAAAAGTCATTTCCACGCTTGCTCGTTCATCCTCGCATTTCCTATCACCTCGAATTGCCATTAGTATTATTATCGTTAAGGTGCTGATTATTAAACCTGTCTTAAACAACTTGCCAAGTTGTATGAAATTGTTCGAGCAATTCAATATTGAATTATTAATGAAGAGGATGCTCCAAGCATCTCAATAATATCCTTTTGGTATATTTTAGAACAACGACTCATTATATAAAGAGATTGCATTTAGCATTGAGTGGTATTAAAAAGATGTTATAAATTGCACGTAAAAGGACTTTTATGGAATAAACTTTATTTGTGTAACAAATAGTGATTGTAACAATAAAGACAGATAAAGGTTAATAGTTATTTATTTACTGTATTTTTATTGTCAAGTTAATAAAACAGCTGTTTGCAGGATTTAGATACTTTTTCAGTAATATTTGGTAAGTTTGGGGGAAAACGAACTTTAACAAAAAAAAGTGATTGTAACAATAAAGTCAGCTAAAGTTAAATAGTTATTTATTGCACTTTTTGCTTTGTTTACGAAATCAGCTGTTTGCAGGCTTAAGCGACTTTTTAGTAACATTTAATAACTCTGGGGGAAAACAGATTTTGACAATGCATTCCTGACATACGCACACCCATAGTGCATCGTCTGACAGGTTAGCGACGTGTGTGGTCAGTAATTTATCCTCTAGCGTAATTAATTTAGTTAATTGTGAAAATATAGTGCACCACCTTCGTATTGGATTTGGTTACTTAGGTAAGTGTTGACAGCGAGATACCTTCAGTAATTTACAAGATCCATCAGGATATTTAGTTACATCAAAATCTAACCTAACAAATCGGCGATGGTTTTTGCGGATCTATTAGGATATTCTTGAGGTGATTTATACATCTGTGATGTCGATTTCGTTCCTATTCCGGTGAACTGGGAGCCACTTGGAAAACGTAAGTTTTTAAGTTTCATTTATCCATTACAGCATTGCTATCATCAGGATGTGTATAACTGTATTTTGTGTGCCATCGAGCTTCGTGTCGTCGGATATAAAGACATTAGCGCCAAACAGTAAATATTCTAGTCAAACTCATCTTTATGGAAAGCGTACGGACGTATATTACGACAGCCAAATTCCTGCTACTCATGCATATACGTACAGAGTCGGTGTGTGTGTGCATGAAGGTTTGATGTGTTATTGCTTAGTGCTTGCCTCCTCCACTGTGAGGGGTGTTTGTATAATAGTTAATGCATATTTTTAGTGAGCGTTATTACCGCAACGTTAGCGGCGGCGACGGCACTGCATCGCATGTAAATGGCGTTTACAGTAAGCAAGCCATAAAGAAAATGATATGTGGTAATGGATGGGACACAAAACCGTAAAATAATATCAATATTTTATTATCATAATAACCATCTAGTCCCAGCGCCGGATGGCCTGACACTTGGCTACCGAACTAGTCTATACGCCAGAGCACAAACACATCGCGACACGACGCGCTCGTCTAAAAACAGTCTTGCACTCTCATATTGCTGAGAGCGTTTACTGCAAGCAGCAGTTTTGTGGAACAACTTGCGGCAAATGACTTGGCTCTTAGCAAAATAATCGTTAGCTTCCTATCAAAATATGTCAATCGTGTTCTTTCAACGCCGCTTATTTTTCATCATCAACAGCTTTTGCCTCCATGCAATGCAATGCAGTGCCAATGCATCATGAAACGACTTTTTCCATTCGGTATTTTATCGCATGCGGCGACTAAATTGAATTGACTTTGTACAAATTGCAATATTGCATCGAACATTGTGTTCTGGCAGCGTGCGCTTTGAAATCCAGGAAACGGGAAAGTTGAGCGGAGCGACGGTTTAACTTCCGCTAAAATATGTACATTATTAAATACCTGTATACAACAACACATGTGCCTGCCGTTGCCGCCCCCGTTGCCGGCGCGTGTATCATGCCAACGCACGCAAACCAATAGGCAAACAATCCGTTTGAACAAAATGGCACAAATTATTTTGTTATCGTTTTATTTCATTATATACAGCGCGTCCGGTAAACGCATGCAGCCATGCACCTAATTGCGATTGAAGCCAAAGTTGAATTCAACACGAAAGCGAAATCAATATTTGAATACAGTTTCGAATATCTTAGGTTCGCTGGAAGAAAGAGAGGAGGCTGATCCGAGATGGAAATGTACTTAAGCAGAAGTGCATTCATTGACCATCTAGCTACTGACTTGGTAGCTAAAAGTTGCAATAACCAGGCGAAACGCGAATACAAGCTAATACTGCAGATAGTTCTAATACATGTATGGGCGATAGCTACTCTCTACACTCTCCACTCGCCGGAATAACATTGGAGGAAACCAACAATTTCATACATTTTACATGACCGTTCAATACGAAAACGCTTGTATCGCTTTTCAGCGCTCGCATTCGCTGGCTGGCCAGCTTTGCGCGCACACGTTTACCATTGATGCTGATAAAAACTATAAAACGTTGAATGCACTTCACTACTATTCGGATAGTTTTAAATATTAACGAGTAGCCTAACAAGTAAATAGCAATGAACATTGATCAAATGGATAACGACATCGCGCCATATGCAGTGTAGTTACAGCCGAGATGAATATCTTTTTTCGAACACATACGTTGTCATAATACGCTGAGCGAGTGGAATGTGAATTCACGTGGAACGAATAATACCTGCGATTGGTAGAATATTAAGCGTGCGTCATAAAATACTATGGTCATCCCGAGGATTTCCTCTTTGCGAGCGGCGTTATGCATTTTTCCGGACGGCGGCGGCAGCAGAAATAGTTGTCGCGACGGACGCGCCGCGCAGCACACGTGTGTGCTCCGTCCAGACGTGGGAAACTGACGCGCTCGGAAGTTTCGCCGATAAGTTTATTGAATGTGAATGGCAATATCATTACGCTTTCATGCTGCGCTCGCTTGGCAATACGCGCGGGGTTGCCTGTGTGCATGTTGCATGCGCTCGCTGCGGCCTGCGTTAATGCATAATAATTTCGCATTTCTTCGTTTTGCTCCTCTATTTGTCCCGCGTACGGCGAGTAATTCAATGATTGCTAATCGATTGATTAACGGTTCGATGATCAATGCCGACAAATTATCTCATAGAAGAGAGAACAAGGCGAGCCTCGTAATCGCCAGACGCATTACAAACTTTTTTTCCACGATCTGCGTACATGCGTGTGCGCGCGCGCGCTCATTGCATGACATATTATTAATTAAGTATGCATTTTAGACTCGCTTAGTTCGCGATAAATCATCGCTGTGCTGATGGTGTGCGTGTTCGACGTGTTTAATTTACGCGCTCATTTTGCGTCGATTTGAATTTATATTGATTTTTAATGTTGTCTCATACCGTGGTATTATTTGAAGTTATTTTTAGAAGTTGCAAATACAACGCGCCTATATTTTTGCGCTCGTTTTGCACACAGGAGAAAAAAGAGCAATTTCGTAAAACTTTCGACGACGGCGCGGTGGTATCAAAGTGCATATTGATAGGGCCACACGGGCTCGACGATTGCCGCCGCCGATAAAAAATGCATCCGCCTGCAGGTTATGGATTAAAGGTGGTGCGGCGCTAGCGCTTGCTTTATTTATCGGCAAATGTACCGGGGAATCACTTTTCCCGTTGAATAAGTAAATCGATTTGCATGTGAATTACGAACGTATCGGCACTCGGGAGGCGGCTGCGGCGCCGCTCGCACCCGGCATCGGGTGCTCTCTATCGCGCCCGCCGCCTTCGAGATGACTTTTTCTGGCGGGGCGGGCGCGCGAATACGTCTTAAACGTCGACGTCGAAGGGCCGCGAATAATTCACCGATTCGCCTCAATACGCTTCGAACCGCTGACGATGGCAAATGCCACAGTTTAACGTTATTTCTCATCTTTTTTTGCGCCCGTCGCACTCGTACAATTTTTGCACGTGACATGTGGCACACGTAACTCACGTAATTGAGATCGAGTTCAATATCGGAGTGGAAATTACGCATTACGAAGCAATAAAATATGGCCCACACGGAGCTAATTATAAAGCTATGTCGGGGTTTATCTTTAAATCCACGCGGTCGTAATTCATTTATTGTATGTAATTAAATCACAAGAAAGTAAGTAAGTAAGTCGTTTCAGGCAACAAGAAATATTAATAAAGTTGTTATAATTTGTATAATAGCGTATGCGGTTCGTGCAGAGATGCATTTAATTCACGTGACTCGTAGAAGTAGGAGTTGTTTAATATCAAGTCCTGACCTGTCGTGAACCTTTATGCAGAGGACATTTATTTAAATAAAAAGCTCGTAATTATGTAACAAGCACGAGTGCGGCGACGGCAGTGGCGGCAAGATATAAATAACCCGCATTTCATAATAAGGAGTAGGTGGTAATCAAGCGGACGAAAAGCGCGCCCTTCTTGCGTATTTTTTCTTTCTCTCGCGAAAAGCAGTCGCCGCCGCTGCCGCCGCCACCGCGCGTGAATGAAAAGGAAACAAGTTACCTCGCCTTGTTTTTGCACATTTATTGGAGGTCTGGCGGTGCAGCTTCAGCGCGAGTAAACACCACCCACTATCAGATTAATTATTCGATCGCATGCTCACGGAACTTTAATATTTTCACTTGCTTTTACCAGATTGCCTTCCAAACAATCTCGGAAATAACAACGCTCGTTCGCTGGCGTTCGCGCGCGGCTCCATCACCTTCTTTTTTGCGCTCGCCGCTTGTTATTAATTTTATGATTATTCCCTTTGCGGTTGACCCGTCGCCAATGACAAATTGCGAAGTGCGCGCCCGCCCCCAAAGGGCAATTAATGATTGTTGTATTCGTATTTATTTTTTGGGCACAAATGAATTGCATGAAAATTGCAAGGAGCGCGAGCTGATTGAATTGATATTCAACGCGTGCAAATGAAGTGAAACGCTAATTACGATCCATTAAAAATAATGAAGGCGTCGACGTGATCGGCGGATTATGCATGCCGTCTCCAAACACATTCTTTCGCTCATTTCGCCGCCGCCACCGCCGCGTTCGGCATTCGGATATTTTTGGCGGCAGCGGCAGCAGCAGCCGGGACTAAACTCACATTGACGGCGCGCAAGCAGTCAATTAGGCTTTGCAATTACGTTATTAAGTAGCGCGCACGTTCGTTACTTATTCAGTCGTTAATTACCTGCGCGTAAATTACCGCGCTCATAATTGATGAGTCACGGTCAAGTTGAATAAAATATGTGCAAAGTTAATATTAATAAGTAAATCAAAATTAATATTCAAGCAAGAAATTAATCACTCGTTGATTTTTCCACTCGATGACTCACTTTAAAGTGGTGCAGTTTATTATCGGATTTTGTATTACAATGCGATGTGAGTAATACACGAAACATTAGCATATGTTGTAGAAAAACGCATGGAGTCGTACGAAGAATAATCAGGTAAAGCACACGCTGATAATTGAATAAAAATATCTATGAGTCATTTTCGTGCTTAGATCGAATGCGACTGCACCTTAAATCAACGTATTTATCGATACTAAATCGGCCAGACATTGCAATAATCATAATAATTTTTCTATATTGCCTCGCGCGTTTATGCCGTTGTTTATTAGCGAGATAAATAAAATACACGGCGGTAGCCAAAACAACTCAATTGGACACGTTTAATATTTGTCACCATAAAATATTTGAGTGTGCACTTATCAATTGCATACATCGTATTGATCGGACGCGCACGTAGCACAAGAGGAGCAAGACGAATGCGGCGAAGAAGAAGAAGAAAACGATGAAGAGCGATCAATGCAATTGATCATGATTCGGGAAAAAGTGTATTGCGAGAGCTGGCTTTAAACGTATTTCGATCGCGTTTGCCATTTTCTACTTGTTGGTTTGCGCGCATTCGCTCGTTTAGTGCGGATTTTTTTGCGAACGGTAACAATTCTTCAATGCAGCGCGCCGCGTCGCCTGCAATCCGCCGCTCTTTCCCCACGGTCTTAAAATTCAGCGTACGTGGTGTTCGCAGCAGCCACCCCCGGGGGCGGAACATTCGCTGCAACAAATGTGATAATGTCCGGAGTATCTTCTTTTCAGCCCGCTTTTATTTATCTTTCGTTTTATGGTTATAGTTTGATATAAAGTTGCGACTGATTTGTAGCGCGTTTTATTGTTGCTTTTAAATTAAAATATTTGGCGAAACAGCGACGTTGGGGTGTGCAGTGTGGGTGGGTGACGGAAGGGGGGCAGTAGTTTTGAATGAGGTTTCAAATCAAGATGACCCGTTTAACCGAACAAATTGCTGCGGCCGGCAAGCGTGTAGCCCTTGGGTTGTTGTCTGTCGCCAATAAACGAGCAAAAGGTCCCGGCCCCCGGAGCGTCTGCTCGAGCAAGTTTGCATGTCTCACTGCGCTTTTGCATACGGCAATGATGCACTGATACGGCGTTGCCGCCGCCGCCGGACGGGAAGACGAGTGTGAGGGCTGCATTAACGCGTGCGGCGAGGCGCGCTGCAGCCGAACGCGATGCATCCTGCAAATTTCCTGACATATTACGGATAATGGATGTTTCAGTTAACGGGCGCGCGGTGCGGCGCGAGCGCATTCACCCTCATCAGCATTAAATCGGCGGCACTAGCACAAGCAGCACTGAAACGGCGACGGCGGCGGCGGCGGCGATTGCAACGTGCCCATAGAATATAATCAAATTTTAATCTCGGCGGCGCATATTTTCAGCAGCGTGCTCATAATCAAGTTAATTTAACGGACAGCGGATTAAATTAATTATTTTCGCCTGCAAGCCGGAAACTTGATCGGCGCGCAAATATTTTCGCAGCGTGCACGTGCACACGTATCGCGCGAAACTTAAACTTAAACGTGCACGCGCGCGGATTACAAGCGAGCATTGCTCGACGGCGGCAACGCGACGCGACGTAATGCAACGAATGGCTTTACAAATAAGTTGTAAGCACTCGCAAAAAAGCGAACAACAAACACATTTTCTGCCGCCGCCGGCGTTAAATCTTTTAGTGGATTGCCTCGCAACTTTTACATTAAATAATCAATTTTATTTCGATGCGAGTGGATAATTTATAAAGAAAGTAACGCAAATAAATGTTTCACGTGATGAAACATACATTGGGATGCAACATTTGCAAAGGAAATGCATTGAAACAATAACGGTACATGCGACGAGTGTAAACCGTTGGATGGTTTTGGCGCTGCTGGCCAAATGCAATAACAACAACAACAACACAACACAACACACGTACGACGCGGAGAGTCAATTCATCCTGCGATGTGGATGTACGCGTGTGCAAACACTTAGGACAACGAGAAGCCTGCAGAACATTTAGCAGAAGCACACTCGGTGCGCGCTGCTCGTACGCTCGCTTGCAGGAAGATATAAATGTTATTTATACCTAACTAGTTGTCATTACAATACTCCTACATCTTTAAACACTGATTCACTTCTCACATTACGAGCGCAAAATTTATTGGCCGGCTGCGAAACGGCTGCTGCGAGGTTTTACTGCTGCTGCTGTTGCTTCGCTGAAGCTACTCTCGCGCATTCATTCGCTAAGCGGCGTTTATGTGCGATTTGCCTTAACAAAGAAATTTTAATTAGCTCCGTACGCAGTGCGCGCTCAACATGAAGCAGTCATGCTCTTTAGCAATAATAAATTACACAACCCGATGGCGTTTTTCCTTCTGCTCCGCGAGCTTTTTCGAAAAATTTGTTTAGAGATTTTCAACTCGCGCAAAGCGCTCGCATGAATTATACGTGCGTTATAAATATGTAATAAATTACTACATGCGTTTGCGGTGAGTTATTCATATTGAGCGAGTGCTATGTAGATCGTTAACTTTTTGAATTATCCTCGCGTACGTGCGCGTTAAATAAAATAATTTACTTGCAAGGATAGAAGGTGAAATAAATTAAATTGATAGCATAAATAGATTTATATTTTACGCATTGTGTGCATATACAAAGTGTCTTGGAATTCTTTTCAAAACTCGCCCGAATAATTACGTTAATTATTTGAGTTTTGAACCAGATAAGTAAATGAAACGGACGTTTTACTGGGGTTTATAGTGTGAGTATTAGAAAGTACAATGGTTGGGAAAAAATAATAGTTGTAGGCAAGTAGGAGTCGTAACGAATCATTTTGAAGAACGGGTAGCAAGGAGCGATTAGACACATCTAGTAATAGAACGTTTTACGCGCGCGCGCACGTAGATAACGTGGCATAATATAATAATAAAGAATGGTCACATCCGTAGGACGTTTGATTCGAGTGATTAGAGAGCGCGAACGCGCGTTCAGAAGGTGTAATATGCTGGTCGACGTAATCTAATGCAACGCCCGCTTACCGCACGAGAACGAAGAATATAAATGCGAATATATAATTAGATTTTTTCGCCGCGTTGCGCCGCATTGCTTTTTGCCTTAATCGAGCGTGGCGCACACACGTGAATGCTGCGGCGACATATAAAATATATTACGCGACGTACGCGCGTTTATTCGCTCGCTCGAGGGTGCGTTACGAATGCGGCAATACGCGCGCGCGAATTGCAATAAACGAATGCACGACGGATTGCGTACGTGTGCGGCGCAAAACGGGCGCATTAAATGCGAAATTATCATCTTCACGCTTCACTCGACGTCGTCGTTATTATTTTGCGGAAATAATAATTATCATTCGCCGCTGCTTCTGGCTAATGCTGTGTAATTGCTAGTTTCATTAGGTTTGATTTTCATGCCGGGATTTGCCGCCTGCAAAAATTTAATTCAATGATTAAGTTGTTAATATTATAATTATCATCATTAGAACTACCGTGTTAATAGCGAAAATAAGAGAAGATATACAATAAAGCTTGTGTACTAAGAATAAATAATAATTAGATATTTATCCTTGAATGTTGAAAGGAGGCGAAGATCCACGAAAATACTACTCCAAACCGCAGGATTTAACTTAGCATTGCAAGTTTATCGATAGTAAATCGATCTTAAATAGATTGCAAATTGATTATTACCCTCAAAGAAGTACCCTAACTTCATCTTCCTTAATTTCGTAGGTGGCGCCCCCTAAGTAGTATTTTCGTGAACATTCGTGTTTCTTCGGCCTTGGAGGATTACCGCCACAAGGACTATAGGGTAAAAATTCGTAAGGCGTGATTGCATTTAATTACATCATTTATAATGATTGTATGTAAAAGGAAAAAATAATTTAAAGTGCAATTTGTGTAAATGTCTGTAAAGTTTTACTGCCGCTGAAATGCATAAATAATTCATAGCACATTGTAGTAATTTCATTCTTATTGGCATCGGCGAGCGAAGAATAAGCAGCTATTAGTTTTACAATCCATGCATAAATTATTCACGCAATCGAATTGAATTGATAGCGTATTATATCATTTCGAATGCAAATAAAACATGCGAGAAAAGTAGAAGGCAGTCGCGTCGCTACGAACATGAAAGAAAAATATTATTCCAAGTTAAACTTGTAGTGTAATTTAGTCGTGCATTTTAAAACATGAACCGTGAGTTAAACTGCAATTATGATGTGCGCTGCATACGCGCGCCTAGATAAATAAATTATTTCGAAAAATGCAACCGCACTCTCTCCCCGTGTGCGGTGTGTTTCATTATTTTACGCGTATTTGCTAGCAAATTCACTCGGACGGCTAATGTGAATAGGTTGGTTGTATAGCATTTAATATTTACATGCAGTACACATAAATACATTAATAAATGAATAAATAACCGATATAAATATAAATAAACACCCACGATTTTGCATATTTTCCAACGCATTTTATTGTGTAATATTCACTCGTCGTCGTCGTCGTTGAGATTTGCGCGAGTTTGCGGCATGCAAAACGCGTGGAGAGTGGAGAAAAGAGTAAAATAAAGTATTTATTATGGGCACTATGTATGCACATGCACTCAGCATGCAGCGTGCAGCATGCAGCAGCAGCAGCACGCACTTGATAAAGACGAAAGAGAGTGGAGTGCAAGCACGGAGAGTAACAGCGACCAGAAGCAATTTTATAAAATTTATGTCGACATCTTTACGATATGCAAATTAATATAAATGAACATTAACATATTAAATAGGCAATTTAGTAATAGTTGTATCTATACGAAACGACTTTATAATTAATACGCGCGCTGTGTGCGTATATTGTGTACGATCGATGCGCACCGCACGTGGATCGCATTGTTTTTCGCGTTTGGAAGAAAACGTTCTTTTGGCGAGAGAAATGAATTACGAACTGGGAGGTTTACAGTAAGCGCACACTCGAAGTGAAATGCAAATAAATGCAATGCGCAAACAACAAGATTTAAATACGATTACACGTGTAATCCAATTACGGAGACAAAATCAATCCAATCAGATTCGCCTTATAGGGCCTCGAAATTAAATTAAAGCCCGAAATGAAATCAACAAATCGTGCGCGTTTCGCGTTAGTTGCCTTTTTCGCGAACGGCGAAACAAAACGGCTAATGCCCGTATTGAATTCGCCATGTGGGGTTTCAGCGCTTTGCCAAAAGAAGGCAAAAGAAAAATGCACGCGCAATTTCCCAAGTCATTGACCATATTACGTCAACGCAGAGAACGAACGAACGAAGCAACAAACACCGTCCGTGATTAATTTACGTAGCGTCGAGCGTCTGCGAAGAGAGCTTTCCTTGTTGTATCGCACTCATCATAACCTAATTATAATAACTTTCGAATTTAAATGGCTCCAACGTGTTGTAGGAGGTAGAGGCGTATCAGAAATATTCACATTGTTATAGAGTTACATCATTCGTGCGTTTATCTGATTGTGTTGTTGGCACGTTGATATAAAATGTTGAAGAGATTTAAGGGCGCAACGAACGCATGCGTGCCAAGTACATCGCATCGGAGAAAATAAATCGGAGTCACGTAATGTGCTTTGCTGCTCGTCTTGGAAGGAAGCGCAAAAAAAAAGAAATACCTACATACGTATAAACGCAAGCTTGTGAGCGCGCGCGTATGTGCCCATCATCTACATGGTATAGATATCATCAATTTTTCGTTTTTACTGGCAGGCACGCCTCGCGACCAACTTATTACTGCGAGCCATAGCGAGCAAAGCGAGAAGAAAAAGTCAAATTCCCATTTGGGATGAATGCTGTCAAAACATTTCGACCATGTTGTAATATTCGATGCGATGCGATGTCCGTATTTCTTCCATCTTTTTACGAGTGCAACATGTTGGAGCAACTTTTTAAAACGTTTCCAACATATTTTCCATCTCACCCCCGCCGCCGCCGCCACCGCAGGAGCGTTATTAAGTTTTACCTCCAATTATACACAAAACCAGCGAGCTATAAAACTCGAGTAAAACTAGCGAACGTTCAAAGTTTAGTTTAACATTTTTATGATGCATTGAACTTGAATCCCAATTAGCGCTTAAATGATGCCACAGCGAGGCGTATTTTTCATCCTCTTGCGGCATTGGCGGCGGCGGCAAAAAAAACATCCCCAAGCAGGAGTCGCTAATTAAAATTAAGAACGCACTTTTACGACCGAAAACATAAAACCAACTACTTATTCAGCGCGCACCGCGTTTGCTCGGGCGAAAAATTCTATCATTCAACAACACGAGCGCGGCGACGCTGAGGACGACGACGGCGGGGAAGCAGTTCATATAGACGTAATGCAGTCTTCGTATTTAGCCGCCGTCGTTGCCGCCGCCCCCTCTGCACCACTTTGCGCGCTAATTTATTCCGGCCGGCGTACGAAAAATGATGATTTATGCTACGTAATTTCGTTATGCAACGCGCGCGCAATGAGATTGGGAGCGAGTGAAGAACGTGAGGCTTTTTATCCCGCAGAAGAGACGAACGCGAATTGCTGGGTTGCTGCTGCTGCTGCTGCTGCTTGCAAACAATGTGTCTAAGAAATGCGCCTTTTTAAGCTGATTAATTTATTAATTTTCCCATTCTGATGTTGATATATCGTGCACTTAATAAATATTTACACTTTAACCCAAGGGGCATAAATTGCGAATCATTTGTTTACGTGCCGCATCGCGGGCGCGCCCCCCCCCCCCGGAAATATATCGAAAAAATGTGGCGAACGTATTAAATTTCGTTTAATAGAAAAATTCAACTTGCACGCCAAGTGCTCGAATCGTTTGGAATGCAATTAAAAATAGCGTTTCGTAAAAGTTTGCGCAACTTGAAGCAATTAACATAAAAGTTTAGCTAGTTTTAGTCTGAAACGTTGCACGCGGAAAAAAAGAAATCCGAATGAAACGTCCTTGTACAATAGCGCGAATACCGCCTCCTTTGCCACCACCAATGCTTCTGCTGCCGCCGCCGTCGCCGCCGCTGCCGCTTTGCAAACTATTTGAACGCGACGTGTCTTCGTGCGCTCGCGACATAACGATAACCTTACCATTTCGCAAGGCAAAGCAAGTGTATGAAACACTCGACGAGTAAACTTGGCGAAAAACATTAGTGGCAGTTAAATATTTGCGCGCGCGCGTACGACGTGAATAAGCCGAATAAAATAACGACTATCCAATTGCGCAACGAACGAACGAAGGAAGGAACGTGAAGTCGCGCAGGAATTGCTAATTACAATAAATATTATAAAGTGCGAGGGCGCAACTACACAGGCAGCGAGGCGCGCGCGCGCATGAAGACAATTTCCATCGTAATGGAGAGAAGAGTAAAAGCGGCGTAATCAAGCGGATGTATAATCGCCAGCGTCATGAACATGTACATATTATACGTTATCCGATTTAATTAGAAGACGCAGACAGCTGAAGATTTAATAACACGACCGGGGATGTTTTCCAATGGAGCGCGAGCGTGTTTTCCATGTAAACAAGTCAGGCGAAGCGAAGCGTTCGCGCGCGCATGGAATCAACGAAACATTAATTGGATTTCACTTCACGTCCGTTTTTTTGTTATTCCCTTGTTTGCGAGGCGAAAATAGTTAATGCAATTTCAAAATTCGGAGAGATTTTCAAGATTTTCAGATCACACTTCAAACACAGCGCGTCCCGAGATATTATTATTATTGACGATGAAAGCATCCGAACACGCGCTGCGCTCTCTCGAGCCGCCACCGTCTGTGCTGATGATTTCTCGCCGGCTGGCAATTTTCATATCAAAGGGAATTTCTAATCGCCTGCTTTCGCGTATGATGCGTATGTGTTTACTTCCGCGTGATCATCAAACGCAACCTTTCATGATATAATAGGCAAAAAATGTAGCATGCAAAAATTTGCATAATATATGACGATTACGATGAATAATTTATACGTTTTATGTAAAAATATTTTTGCACTGCGTCAGAAATACAACAAAAAGAAAAAAATTCTGCTGAGGGTTGAAGGATTTTGATTTTACGTCGTAATAGATAAAAGTCGGTGCAAATGAACTCTGGGTTAGAATTTTTGAGTATTTCTAGGGTTGAAGGGGTGGAACAATTTTGATTTCACTTCACTAATTTTTAAGCATTGCTGGGAGGGTGTAGCCCCTATAGTTGGGGAAATACTGACCTATATCACGAGATTAATTAATATTTTATCTAACGAAGGGTATAAATCTTACAGAAACACAACTTACTACTTATAATTGAAAGCGTTTTTTTACTCAAAGTCTATTTTTAAATGCCAAACACGATTATATTTATTTATTGAAATGTATCATATTTTACACATTATTATTCTCCTTCTGACACCCTTCGCGTTGGTATATTTGTATTTTTCAATTTTTTCGTCTTTAAATAATACATTTTAAAGTTGAGGATGATTTACGATGCCAACTTTTACTTCATTTTTATTCAACTTTGGAGCGAAATTGTTGCTAAACTAATGAACCGAATAAAATAAATTTTCGTATTCTGAAACTACAGTTAACACTTTATAGATTGGCAATTTTTGTTCAAAATGTAATATTTCGTTTTACGGTAATGCTACACCTTAGATCACCTACAACTTCAGAAGATTAGGTCTTCATAGAATTTTAATTTTAGGTCTTTTATGTTTAAAAGTAGTGGAAGAATACTGATTTCACGTTCCTTCTAGCATGATAATTGTTGAGTATTCATTGGGGTTGAAAGATTTTGACGTCACGTCGCTAAAGGTAAAAATAGGTACAAATGAAGTCCAGCGTGATAATTTTTGAGTATTCCTGCCGAGAATGTTATTCGGAATTGCGGTTAGCCATGCACGTTCAACTTTCAGCCATCAACATGTTGTTGTGTTGTTGTTGTTGTTGTGTTATAGTTGGTTGGTCCCTAATGAATTTAAGCTCTTTGCTGAGCGGGTACTCGCTGGGGATACGTACGTGGTCAAGCCGGAAGTGGCACGGAAGAAGTTCAAAATACGTTCAGAGCGTACACACACCGCACAAGTGCATCAAGTATGCAGAAGCGCACGTTTAATGGTCATTTATTACTTTTGCTTGCACAACTACGCTGTTTATTTCCATTCCTATTAAGTGCTCGGAGAAGCTTTTAATGGTGAAAAACTTTTTCATTTTTTTCTACGCGTTAGCTGACAATTACGTAATAGATTATGAGCTAACCAACTTTTTAATATTACTTTGGACATTTCCATTTTCGAAACGACCCAAAGAAAACAATCAAAGACGCATTACGATTGTCTGACAGGGCGCTTGATATGAGAAATTTCACTCCTGATTCATAAAGTTGCACGTGGCCGTGTCAACTGCATGTAAGACGAGCCAGCATGGTGCGCAAGAAAGTCCTTTGTCCTCGAACACGCTTATTCACAGTCCGGCATTCAATGATGAGTCAATCGCGCGCAAATGAGGTCAAAAACTACACACACGTGTAATGCAGCGACGCGACGCTCTTGTGGAATGCCAAGTCATACACGTGCATGCGCGAGTGCTCGCGCGTCCCGGATCCCGCTCACTCCTCTCGTCCTCGAGGGAGTCATGTGTAAAATATGCACCTCGTCGGTGCTCGTATTGTGTGCGTACGCTCTACTATGACTAAACTTGCAATCGGTAATGTAGAAGGAAACCTGTTTCATTCAGGTGACTTTTCAAGTGAATTTATTCACGGTATTAATGTAAGCATCCTGAAGGATGAATGCAAAACGAAAAAGTAGCATAGAAGAGGGTTGCGTATTGAGTGTGCGTATATCTGGGACCATTGGGGGGATGTTGTTTGGGGATGTTGAAGAAGACCTAATTTCACTCATGTTCACATGTGCGAATTTCATATTCGACGAGCGCAAATATTTCTAAGTAAAATTGCCGGGCGGAGGAGCGTATAATAAAACGAATTGAATGGATCGACATTTCTTGCTTTACAAGTCGAGTTTGACGGTGAGTCACACATGCGCGCCAGCGCCAGCGAGGAATAAATCGAACGAACCTGGGAATCTGAGAGGAAAAAGGGGAACGCGGAGAGCCGAAGTGAGCGGCCACGCGTTATATTGAAAACAGATTATTATGAAAGTGTCACTCTCGTCATATCGGGTAGGATATTTTACACGCTCAGATTCGCCGACTCAATACATTATGCGATACATCGCATACACACCGCTGCCGCTGCTGCCGCCGTCGCCGCCGCCTTGCGATGGAAAAATCTTATTTCCACTCGGATTCATATTTCACAATAAGCGTTCGCAACGCCGCCGTTGCCGCCACCATCACCAAGAGCACAATTCACACACAACTTGTGCAATTCGAGCAATTTTTCACTCGCGCGATTTTCGCGCTGCGCAACGCTTGCTCCTGGAAATCATTTGCAAAAAACAACTTTTATTAGAAGAGTCGAACTTTTGCTCGAAATAACTAACTTCTCAACGAGTTGGCAATACGATAGCGGTAGCATCATGAATTTGATATTTTAGCGCAAAAAGAGAAGAAGAAGTCGTAGCAGGACCAGCAGGAGCAGGACGAAAAGGAGGAGGAGGAAAAAAGTGCCGTCGGGAAGAAAACGAGAGGAAGCAGCAAGAAAGTTTTCTATTTGTTGAGCAAGCAGATAGTTTACGCAATCATTAATTTTCTTCCTACTCGGATATAATCATCATCATTTCCGCCGATATCAATATTTGTGACAGACGTGACATTTCTCTTACGGTTTCCTTTATGCGCACGGCCCCCGAAAAAATGCGCGCAGAATCAGATCGGAATCTGTCTCATAATTTGTCATTAATTCACTTCTTTTGTTTGCGCGCCGTGCGCTCCACGACGCTGATATTAAAAACGCGCGCGCTCCTCCTTGCGAAAAGGACGACCCTCTTTCGTCCTGACATCCAGACATAAATCTTGCGCCACAATAAATATCTCTAAGTGGACGACAAACACACAATACACAGAGAGCGGGGGCGCGCGCGCGGGGGGCGGCTGCGCAAGTGGCTCAAAACTTGCACATCCACATAATGATAATTCATGCAGGCAGGCAGGCAGGGCGCTCCTGGCGCGGCCAAAAATGGGGCCAGCGTCTTGAAGGAATATAAACAACAAGTGCATCCTACAAAGGCAAAAAGCGCGCAATTTATCAACGTCTTTTTACGTAAAATATATGTATAGGCAAAGTCCTTGAAAACTGATTAAAAAATATCTTATTTAAATACGCGGCGCGCAAGGATTCGAGAGCATCACTTAGCACTCGCGTCCTTCTCCTTCCTTCCGGGCTGCATTTCTTGCCGTTCTTCTTCCACTTCTTCTCCGCCGCGCGCTGTTGATGATTAATCGCGACAGGGAGATAGTTCACCATAGATTCATTTCACGTCCGACACACATCGTGCATCATACAAACAAGCACGACACGATTTATTGCTAATATTCGCAAAATCTAAATTTGCACAAGACGGAAATCGTTTAAGAGAAAAGGTTGAAATTAAAATAATTTATTTTCGAGGAGGTACGATAGAGCAAGTAAATCATTTCGAAATTTAGACCTTTCTCCTGCGCCTGCTTTGCCTTGTTGGACGGGGACTTTTAGTGTAATTCAAGTTGCAAGGCGTAAAAGGTATGAAAGGATGAGAAAGCTAAATACGGCGATGATCCGGGAGAGGGAGGGTTATTTGATGTGTTTTCGGGGGTGAACGCGAAACGCGGCGTACACTTATTTAATGATGATAATCAAATACAAAAGCAGCACACGATACGGCATCATCATCACATACGGCAGGACAGAGAGCCAACGAATAGCTTATAATATAAATCAATCGCTATAAATGCGATTGATTCGGCCGGGACCACTCGCCGCTGCGAATGTCGGAGAGAAGGATAGGGTGCGAATGCAGATGCTGTTGTGGGCGCACGAGCGTGAATTATAGCCTCGGGTCATAGAATTTCATCGCCATCGACGGCGGCAGCGGCAGCGGCGGCGGCGCACATTTCAGTTCCGCATCGTTTTCATTTTCATGTGAACGATTCCCGTATATCCCGCCAAGAATACGCACTCTCATCGGATAAATAGGGTGCGTATTTTATGTGATTAACACGTGTGCGAATAACTATCCGCATAATTTGCACTCTCCGTTCTGATTTAATTGGTTGACGCACAAAATCGAAATCAAACGAAATTTTCCGACTTCTCACGATCTGTCATTAGTAATTAGGAAAAACGTTTACTTATTAGACGTAGACAGCTGTGAGTTAATTAATTATCTCTAAATACATTTGTAAATTTTTCAGAAAATTTAACATTAAACGTCGTCGGGATTTGTTATTTAACACGTGTCATTTGTAAAAGGAGATCTGTTCAAGTTAATGACCAATCTAACATTAAAGTCGCGCGCGCGCGCTCGCAGATTACATGACTTTAAATGTTTTGTAATGAAAGCGTTTAAGCGTTGTTGTTGTTGATTCTCATTGTTGACTTTCAGGCAAAGCAAAAATTATTGCAAAACACAACCGCCTTAAAATGACACAATACCATAAATGACTCCGTAATATTTCTCTAAATGAATGAAAGTACGGCTATTAAAAGTAACATTTTTCCTTGATCTTTTCTTATCATCGATCTGTTTGGATGTCGTTAATTCAATTGCGATATTTATCTTTCTTTCTTGCCGGCTGGTTCGTGTGCTAAATTGATTTATAATCAGAGTACTTAGTGCTTTAAATAGCAGCGCAAACATTATGCTAAATTAAATAAAGTTTTTGAGCGATAAAATGCGGCAAAGCTTGCGCATGAGCGACGTAATAAAAATTTTTCTATGAAGAATTTCAGCGCGTTTTCCGCGTGCTTTTTTCGTCCTCGCTTCGTCGCTCGTCGTTTTGGATTCAGTGTATTTGAGTGTATCGCGTAAAGAGGATGAATGCATTCAGTTTGGCGCGTTGGGAACGCGTTAGTGCTGCATTCCCAATATGCAGTCGCGTATACAATGTGGAGTGCAGTAAAACTGCGACATTGTTGCAAGGAAAACTGGCAGTAAAACTAAAATGAAAACGACTATTCCAGGGGCCCTACAGAAACGTGACGCGCAAGTGCGCGCGCGCCGTTTGCTGGTGTGTACTTCGCCTATTTACGTAAAATTCATTCCAAATTTATTTGTGGCATTAACCCGAACAACCACTTGTGCGAAAAGATCGCATCGAATCATAAGATAAATATGTCGTAAAGTGCGCAAGATCGCGCAGTCCATAGGTGCTGGATGTGTGTGCTTCGGCGGAATGGCGGGGCGAGACGGTTTATTAATCGAAGATGCTTTGGAAGAGTTTATATTTTTTTCGCCAAGTGAGAGCACTAAGTCTCGAGCGTCGCCGGCGGGGGCAGCACTTGAAAAAGCCGGAGTAGTAAGTGCCAGCCGGCGAACGACTCGGAAACGCGAGAGGCCACGCGCGCGCTTTCGCGTTTCGCAAAGACGACGACGAAGCGCGCGGACTTGTTATGCATACACACGCTAAATGCATGCATGCGCGCCGCATCGTTGAAAATGCTTGTGCACAGGGTGGGTGGATGCGAGGAGAGATGCATTAAAGCCATCGCTCGTGTGTTTGGTATTAAAAGCGAAACGTGGCTTATACAATAATGTATGGCATGAAGCGCGCGGAGACGAGCAAGAGCGCATTTTATGTACCAATCGCAAGCACCCCGGATGAATCGTTGACATATCGTGCATTAAGGCAGTTTATGATTGACGCCGGAGATGTGCGCGCACGCGTACGCTGTGGGAATATATATCAGAGTTTATGATCGACGTTTTCGGCCGCGCGCGCGCTGAATGGGCAGATATTGTGCGATCAATTGCCGATTACTGATTAAGCGCGCTTCGCTGCAGTTTAATGATATTTCGCGCGTTCGCGCACGAGACCGGATTTTTCTCTCGCGTTTTACGACGCCCGCGCTTCTCTTTTATTCCAAACGATTGCATCCATAAATATTTTAAACGTCGATGACGTCGCCGTTCGCGATCACGATGACGATCAAGTGCATCTTTATGATGTATCAGTAAAGCTCCAAAGCTTCGACGTTTTTTCGCTTTTAAAGCATTTTACTGATAACAACCTTCCTCGTTTAACTTGCATAGATAATTCATTAAGACTGAACTTGATTCAACTTGAATTTTATCGACTTTTGCGACCGGCAAAAACTATCAAGTGGTGGTCTAATTACGTTAAGAAAGATTTGTAAAGTACTTCATTCATTTACGACTGACAGACGCAAATTAGCAATAAAGCAGGTAAAACGTGCGTTCCTAATGCAAAGGAAAACGTATAATTAGTTTGAAATGAATTTAGCAATCGGACGAAGAAACGCACAAAAACAGAAAGCAATTATCGTCGTTATATCATTGACATTTAGCACGCTCGATGGAGAGTGTGTTCTCCAGCACATAATTATCATTTATTTTGTAATCGCGCCCACGATCGTTTTTAATTCAATTTGCCAGGTCAAAGAAACACCACCACCACTCCGACTATTTGTGCTACGTACTTATGGCAGCCAAAGCCAGCGTGGATATTTCTCTCGGCATGAAGCAGAAAAACGGCAAATAAATTCAACGCGGTCTTAAATCGTCGTCGTCGGAAAGTTGCATTCGTAGTCATACATACATATTGGGTAGGTCAAAAAGTTCATGCGATCCAAAGAGCACACGGTTGGAAAAAAATAAAAAATGCGCGCTCGCGCAAACTTTTTCAACCCACCACCCCGATATTTATGTGTACAATATTCATTCCTCGGCGCGCTGAATCCACACGCGCGCGCTCGGTCTCTTTCGAAAATGTGTAAGCCGGGTATCTAAACGACGATATAACACTATTGTGTATTGTATTGTTGCATGTGCAGCGCTAATAATTCACCGGCGCGGGCGCTGATATATGTTGCTGCCGGTTGGAAAAATACTAAATAAAATAATAAACAATTTTATCTCTCGCAATCACGATATCTGCGAACGGGCTGGAAATAAATTGAATTGGCAATATGGTAATATCGGGTCGAGAGTCGAGTGAGAGGAGGGAAGGGCCCATCATCGTTTGCAATTTCCGCGAATAGTTTGTTCGATTGTGCAATTGCGTACTATACTCAGTCGTTGCACTCTCACCCTCTACGCATTAATTCATTCAATTTATCTGATTTTTTTCTTGTCGCTGGTTGGGAGAGAGAGGAGTCACGTCTGCCGTATTACACAATTACAATATGATAAACACGCGTATGCGCGACACAAGTGGATAAAGAAACGCACCGCACACACCGGCTTAGAGAGCACATTAATAATAAATATCACAACATGGATAAGACATTTCCACATAAAAATATAATCGCCGAGAGTGGAGGAAACGTGTTTGCGTTTCGCGTATTTTTATTTATATTCTTTGCGCGCCTGCGAGCATTTATACAACCATACGCACACACGAATGAGAATGCCTGCCTCCGCGGCCGCTGCGCGCGCGCGCGTATGAATATTTATCTTTATCTATTTATATGGGTCTGGCACCCCTTACTGCGTTCAGAAATTGCCTCGCTGCCGCTGGCTGCTCGCTGGCGGCTCGCGTGGAAAATCGTGCACGTATAAATCAAAAATGCAAACGGATTGTGCGCGCACCAGCCAGATGATATAACGAACGCACAAGCCCCCGAAACGACGCGCACTCCACTCTCGTCTAGCATGTTGTGTGCTTGCTGCGTGTATCGTATAAAATATTAACTTAAAATTAAATGGCTTAGTTCCAAATTATAGTGCAATTTTAAATTGTATCGGCCGTATTTCACTCGCGTATAATGCGCCAGATAGATGACGATATTGTTGCTGCCTCCGCTTCGGCCGCCGCCTACGATTGTATGTGTGCATAATGTGTGCAATTGTCCTATTCTCTATACGCACATTATTGTGGCGCGGCGCGCGGCGTGACAACGGAATCACAACAACAATACGAGAATAGATAGATAGATATTATTGCATGCGGCGCGTATGCACACATAAAAGGACTAAATGGCAAAAACATGTTAAATTATAGCTGTGTGTTTTATAGATAAATTCAGCGAATGTGTCACGCAGTCAACTTTCAAATTTGATATGCACATTTCACTAATTTAATTTTATTACCCACCTTTGCATATATAGTATGTAGGCAGGCGCCACGCTACTCTCTTCTTGCATATTTCGGGAAAAGGAGAGATGTAATAAATTAATAATAAATCTTCATAAATAATTGCTATGAATTGAAAAACATATTTAAATTAGTAGTTGAAAAGCATTTTTCATATTTACATTAATATTCATTTAGTTGTGCTGGCTGTGTGTGTGTTTGTGTGAGCGCGCAAGCGAGCGCAGTATTCCTGAAATGATTTTATTTTATTCAGGGCGGATTATTTATGAGTGCCGACGAATAATTAATTGCAAATGGCTTCATGCAATGCCACACCAACACACACACACACACACATTGGCGTCGCGGCCGTCCGCGCGCGCAACTCGACTGAAATTTGTATCGCTGCGAATTGTTGCGAGTGATTTATAATAATTTAACAAGCGAGTCGATATATTAAAGATAGATTTATAATATTTATCGCATGCGCCTTTCCTCAACCTGGAATTCATTGCCGGCGAGAGCGATTCATTCATAAATGATATTATTGTGTGACCGGTGTGCGTTATCAGAGTGGAAACGGCGTAGTGGCCCTATGATAAGGGCTGCACGGCGTCGAGGGTTGTTGTTGGTGCTGTGGATATCTAAAATGTCAATTGTGATAATGGTCAAAAGGACTGGCGGCGGCAACGGCGGCTTGCGGTGCGGTGTTGTTGTTGTTGAACATTCATTCGCGTTAAATTATAATAGGGTTTGTTTCAATTCGAATGCGTCTAGTGCGTGCTCGAGCAACAAATTCTCGAAAAATAATTGCGTGTCGCGACACAATTAGTCGCAATCCCTTAATGCCGAACAAATACCTTTTATGGTCGTTTTCGGTAATTCACGTGCGCGCCGCCACCGTCGCCATCGCTGCTACTGCCGCCGCCACTGCCGCCACCGCCACCAACTGCTGAATATTCATGTGTATATGTCGTCCGTCTCGAAATTTATGCAAACCGAAATGAATGGCATTCATGCGTTAAGGTTTGCCGAAAATAACATATGCACAATGTATGTTCGTATTTATTACGCGCGTATGCAGCGCTGGAGGTCCTTAAATCACAACAACTTCTTATTTCTTATTCCGCCGCGCGCTTCGGGAGATGAAAGAATTAATGTGTACACGGCGCAAAATCACAAGCATCGCATTGTACACGTGACACAACAAATCAGTAGCGGATGCGTTCGCCTGCGCGCAGAGAAAAATTGAAAAAGTGTGCCAAAAATGCGGATAAAGAAATCTATTTACATATTCCATTCAGTGTTTGGCTCATTTTTCTTGCAGGCAGCGCGTTTTTGTCTCTCGGCCCTCTTCAATATACATTTCCAAGCACGAGCGAGTGCGTTTTTTGTCCTGCTGTGTTGCGCGCTATCATCGTTATGTCGCGCTGCATCTTAAAAAGTGCGCGCTTTGATGCGACGCGTCGCATTCCTGGCGGATTGCCGTCTTCCGTCTTCGTCCTCTCGTCCTGTGCGCGCTCCTTGAACGACGCCCTCAGTCATTTCGACGCTCACAATCTGGCTGGCAAATAAAAAAGTCGTAGAGTGCGCGTCGCTCTGCTTATTGCGCGCGAATATAAAAAAATGTTTTAAACCCGACCGACGAAGGAAGAAGCATGATCTTCGCCGCTCGTCGCCCGCCGCCTCTCAATTTTATATTATCGCAAGCTGACGTTTGCTCACTTTGCAAATGGTTTTTCTGCCTATGAACGTGGCGACCAACAACGACATTTTCGCTTTCGAGGACGAGAGAACACCCTGTATAAATATGCAATAAAGCACATCGTTTACTCAATGCGATAATAAATTCGAAACTACTTAGTTGTGCGCGCCCGCCTCCTTCGCCTGCCTCTCCAGTCAGCTTTGGTAAAGTTTTCAATACACTTTGACGGCTCGCTCGCGCTCTCGCAATTAATTCGAATTGCTGCGAGTGTGTTTATGCATTTCGCGCGCGAAGAAGAAAAGCGGCTATAAAACCGCTACAGTATGAGAAAGCCGAGGCTCGAGACATCGTGCAGAGTTTGTAAACTTACGCCTCAATTAAATGCGATTAAGTTATGTTATAATATTGCCATTATGTAGTTGAAATAATTTACCAACGCGAATTGCGCCAGTGCTCTCGGAATGCAAATAAGGCACGATGTGAAAATTGCACCACAACTAGTAAACACATTGAATTACCAGCAATTACGCGCGCGTTCGCGGACGAGAGACGGCGAGTGCGCGCTCACTGTGTGTGTCTCTAATGAGAGGCACACTTTTATCGATGAATTTATGATAATTACGCAAAGAGGCCTTAACAAGTTGTGTGCCTACTTCTTGTTTTTTTATTGGCCAGCGAGTGTCGTACGCGAATTTATGTATTTGTTTTCGGCGGCCGATAGAAGAAGTCGGCGCAAACAAATCACGACTTTTGCAATTTTCGTAAACGCGCGTTGTGCGTTGCGCAAAACTTTTTTTCGCTCGTATTTTGGTATTCGTGACGCAGGCTGCGTGCGCCTGAGATAAATAAATAATATTTTATTGCACATAAAAGCGACGTAAATTCGGCGCGGAACGGTAATGACAAAACGAGAGACACAAGAAAAATAATAACCGAAAGTCATAAACTGAGCCGAAAGATTAGTACATTTTTTCCTTGCCATCATCATCGTGGCGCGGTTGCACCATTTGCTTTATTGCATCTCGCTTCCTCGAGGAAAATGCACACACGCGCTGAGCGCCGAGAGGGAAAGTTATTCGCTGGATGGGATTCTTGATGCGACATGAAGATGAAAACCCACCGCCATCAACCATCAACCACCCCCGCAAACCCCGTTGCTAAATACTTTTGGGCGGCAATCGCAAATGCGATGAGTCACATTTGTATGTTACGCACGTATTACGGACAGCGGCACTTCATTCCACCTCGTTTTGATTGCTCAACGTAGCGGATAAGTGAATCAAGAAATTAGTGTGGCATATTAATGAAAATATGCATACGCCTTCCGAAAAGCAATTAACAAAGGGAAATGTTTTTCCTCTCAATAAAATTTTCTTCGTTTCCGTTCGATTTGCAGCCCTCATTTTTATTCCGTTCCCTACGAGCGTAACGTAATTGTTTTATAGCAATTTATTAAGCACGTTTCGAAAAAGCTCGTTTGCATTCATCCCAGGAGAAGTTTTCGAAGCATATGATGATCGTGATTTATCTCCTCATTGTATGCTAAGTGTTATGTACATTATAATTTGTTTTAATAACATTAATCATTTTTTGCTCGTAGCACTTTTGAGTGAGATACAAGCAGCGAGATGCGACCTGCGATAGTTACTCATTCCTCGTCCACTCGCACTCTTCGTGCGTACGCATCATAAGTTAATACAGAATACGGCAAAGAGTTTGCAATATTATCTGGATGCTCTTTGCTTGAGTGCGGCGAATAAAATTTCATGGATTGTTTTGTACACTTTTCAGCGATTGTGTTACTCGCGTGTGCATTTGTGCTCTTTTTTTTGGTGTTGCTGTTGTTGTTGCAACGGGGTGGACAGCGAGCAGCAATGAATGAATTTATTAACATGCGCGTGCGTTTGGATGTTGCGAACAAGCATCAGGCATGTTGAAAAACAAAATGAAATCAAGCACGAACGTGTAAAACACAACACAGTTCTTTGCGCGTAAATTGTAGAAATTGTATTTTGCTCAATGAATAAGCTGAAAATAGATTAATTAGAATACGCGCATGTTATTCTTCCATCAATTTCTGCGCAGCGTGATTTATCGAAACGAAATATTGGTTTTCTAAGTGAATGAGTTTCGCTTATGATGTAGATAAACATTGAGTTGCCGCCACCGCTGCCGCCGCCGCCGAAACCCAAACATAGAAATTCGGCGAGGGACACACAGCAGCAGGCGCGCACGGCTAAGAGCATACTGGGAGAGTTTGTTATGCAGCGCTCTCTTGTATATTTACGGTCCATAAATTTTTTTGCAGTTTATCGAGGCAAATCCAACATTTTCAACAACATATCCAGCGCGTTCGCTTCGAGCCGCATGCAATACGTTTTCGTATGCGTATTTCGCTGCACTTGCAACGCTGGCCGAGCTGGTGTGCTCGCTATCAATGTGTATTACAATATACGTTTATCCACTTTTTCCATCTCGTGCTTCGGTTCGCATGCGAAGAGCACTGCGCGCGGACTCAATATCTATTCACATTTATGGACCAGTATGCGGTGCGCGCTGCACTAGCTTGTTGTTTTATTACGATGCGCGCAATCGGGCGGGAAAGCAGCGCGCTAAAAAAGGGCAAAAGAAAACACGAATGATCGATGCTTGGATAAACTGCATAAAGATGAACAGCTATTATCTGAATTTCATAAAATATTCAAATGAAATAATTCGGTTTTATCTCCTTGCAGGCAAAGAGGTTCCACGGTTCCATTAGTCCGTAATTCCGGGATTATGGTGAGTACTTGCAGACTTTTTATTTCTACTCCGTCAGAATGACATTAAAATGAAATTAATTAACTCTGAGCGGTAGAAAAATCGTGGTAATAAAAAAAATTTACTATTACATCACGCTTATAATTTATGAAAAATGTAGTCGTATTTCGGGAAGGCGGGTGAAAACGTAAACACGCGTTCACACACCCACACAAATACGAGGCATTCCAGGTTGCTGTGTTGACTTTCGTGAGTTCACTTTTTTTTTGGTTGGTTATTAACCAACGAATATTCATTTCCCAAGAGTGTTATAAGAGCCTCTGCCTGAGTGCATTATCAATGCGTAGCTTGCGCGCTACATGCTTATTACACGTGTATTTCGAACGGGCATGAAGGGGAATGTCACACATGCGTGTGCGTTCCTATTCCCCAAATAGGCATTTAATCGAGGGACCAGCCACACACGCACCACTCACCCGGGCGCGTAATAATAACAAGACGCGCGCGCGGGCCGCGCAAGCCGTTATTTGACTGTCGCGCGGACATTTGCATTGACGATATAGGCGAGCGACGCATTGATGTCTATCGCCTAAGCAAATAGCGCGATGATTAAATGTAAATAACGCGCGTTCGAGTTTCACGTTGCGTCTCATTTTCGAAGGCTATGGACAAAATGCGCACGACACGACAGACACACAGCTCTCTCGCGCTGTGTGTGCACTGCGCGAAGGAGGAGGAATGTCAAGAAAAACATTGATTATACAAGTAATTAATTAAATATTACGTCTATTGCACTTTGCGTTCGCATGGCGCGGCGGGGGTTTGTTTAACGATTTTAATTATTTGTCAATAATTGTGAGAAATGACATGGAGGGATGATTAATAAGTTATTTGAATCAATTTCAACCCTTTAGAAAATATAATGCAAGAAAATTCAATAAAGAAAACGCGCGCGCGCACCCCTTCTTGGCACGTTATGGGGGGGCTTGGGAAGGCATCTGATAAATAAATAATGTCTGAAATCTAGGCATTTCTTTTTCGTGGTTGATGATGACATATTTAAGGACGAGTAAGACGCGCTATTATGCCGGGGGTTTTTCATCATTTTCCTTCGAATCGTGCGCGCTTGATTTCCGTGTCTAATTTCACCCTTCGCTCGAAATCACGTGAGTCGCAATGTCCTCGTGGCGCGCCGGGGTTGGTAATAAGGAAAAATGTCATCCACCCACGATACATCATTAATGACGTTTGCTTGAGTGGATCTTAATGGATTTTTCTATTAATTGCGCCTCGAAACGCCGGGAAAATGTGAAGAAAACATTGAATAAAAAATGACTTGATATGAGGGGACGGCGTACTTTTCCGTCGATTAAGAAAATGATTGTTTTAAAAATAGGCGAAATTATAAATTTCTTAAATAGGCAATCAAGTGCAGTGGCGCACGCGGCAGTAAATGCGTCGTGAAATAAACGAAACGATCATCCCTCAGGAAGAAGGCGAACGTTAGGCAAGAAATAAATAAGAAATGAAATATATTCTATTGAATTATTAAATATTTATTGCCATGCGCGCGGCGACACCACATGCGTGGATAGGCAGCCACCCTTGCGCGGCGCAACTCAACTCAATATATTTTTATTATCTTTTTGTTCTTCCTGCACTCGCACCGACGACGCTGGCGTGTGCTGAAGAATTTCATCGAATATTATAGCATCGCATGGAGCGATGACTTGTAGCGAGTCGTCGACGAGGCGCATATAAATATAAATAATAAATATCCTTCGCACTTGTCACTAAATATGATGCTGTTCTATTTGTTTGGCAGCTGTTTTTGTCAAGCTGCTTGCTTGGCTGCCTGCGTCAGGGGGAGGAAGGAAGGTAAATGGCCGTAAAATGTTGCGCGAAACGAAATGCACACTGAGAGTGGAGCTAATAAAGCATCGAGCGTGCATAAGCCAATCGTAGACAAGCGAAAACAACAATTTCGCAAGCAAAACAAAATACGAGCGAAAAAAGAAATATAGCGCTGCAAATGGATGGAAGGCGGGGTGTGCGCATTTCCTTATAATATTATCCGTCGACGCAATAATTCTTTTATTGCATTCGTGGATTTACTCGTATTTCGTGCGGGCATCTAAATGCTGCGAAATTTCCACGATTTTCCTTTCGATATTACCTATTTTACTATCCGACGCCGTATACAGAGTTGTATTTCAACCAATATTCAAATATCCAAAACATGATTTTTCAGTAAACTATCTGAATTCTAAAGGAATATTTTTGCCAGGATGGGAATAATTTCAAGAGGAATGTAATACGGTCCTGTGGGATAATAAAACACAAGTGATGTAAAGTACTACACAGACATGAACTACACACATCGCTTAAAGACACTAAAAAGCAACATGACTGATCGTACTCAATGCAATCGTTCGCGTTTATTGTTTCATATCATTCGCCATCTGCTGCGCTACGATCACTTTTTCTTTCATCTCACTCCCCTTTTCTCAGCTTAGTCCTTTGACTGCGCGTACACGTGCGTGTGTATGTGCGTGCGTGGGTGTTGAGAAGCACATGACAAATGACTTGAAGCGCACAGGTACGTTTAAGAAAATGCACGCGATACGTCATGCACATTAGTTGTTCGATTTGGTGCTCGTCGAGCGCGGAGCACTCCCAGTGGACGAAGGAGAGGAGATAGAGATAAATGCGTACGGGCGCAACGAGGAATAGAGGAATAAGTCGGCGGCCAAGTGTGCTTAAGTAAATTAGCTATATTGAAATATTACCGGTAGTTTGGATTCAATTGCTCCATAAGGTGTAATAACGCGCACTCGCGCCGCGCTCTGACGCAAAAACAACAACAACAAACGGCAACGGCCAAACCAGGAAAAAGCAGGCGGAAGCTCCGCAAGCAGCAGAAATGAATGTTCGTAATGTTTTATTTGCTCATTTTTTTTCGGTCTCTCTACGGCTCGATTGCTCCGAGCATTTATTCTTTCATTGACACATTCGTATACATTATTCCGGCATCATTTGCCCGCAACAGTCGAGTGTGTAATTTTTTTGTGTTTGGCCTTTCTTTCGATATTTGTCAAAGACATGTTATTTACAAACATTATACGCCATGCGCTAATTTACGCTAATGTTTATTACTGCACTGCGGCAATAAGTTCAATGGCTCACGCTGAGTGACAGATCATTCGTGCTGATGTGTGTCATAATAAGGGGGCGGTTAGTAAGAGCTGTGGAGAAATGAGCGCTCAATATACGCGTGCACGTGGAAAATGGGAAAAAACGAGTATATCGGAATGAAAGTAGGTAAACATTCATTATTGCGCCTACTTGCCATAATGGAAATTGTTATCGTTGTTTAATATGTAAATTTTCATATTACAATCGTAAAATTGCGCTTGACGAAAAAAACATGTCGTGCTCGATGGGAAAAACGTTTCGCTCATTACATTAGTCGCGGGATCGTAAAGTAAAATGGATAAATTAAACAATTTGTTCGCATGACAATTTGATACAAAATTACAAGTTCACGCGCACATCCGCAATGGAATGAATAGAATTGTAATAATGCGCGTGCGGGGAATTGCGAATTGAATTGTGAAGTCGTTCGGCGGGCACGCGCGGTCGTGATTCGCAATGGGTGTTATTGCTGGGAAATGATTTCGCATTGAGGACTATTATCATTAGAGGAGAGAGCGCGGCGCACACAGTCGGAAATGCGTCATAGAACATCACCTCATCATTGCGGATCGCAGCCAATTAGTCAGACCTGGCAATCTTCCTCTAACCGCCGTCGTCGCTGCCTCCTCCGCCGCCGCCGCCATCCAAATGCACAACGTATTGTACTGCCGCCGCCTTCACAGCGCGCATCCCTAGATATATTATATGAATGTCACTATTATTGTTATTATTACGAAGCTGGTTTCATTCAATTCGTCGAAACGCGAAGTAGCAAATTATGTTTGATTGAGAGTTGTGTATTGCTTCGCCTTTTTTGGCAAAAGATATTCAATCAAATTTAATTAATAACGAAAGGTACACTTTAGCACAGATGATTTCACTGCCCACGCTAATTTCGTATTTTGAATAGGCATGCGTACGCATCGCGATGAATAAGCGCCAAAGCCATCGGCAGGTAGAGCGAAATTCGACGGGTGTATAATAATGATTGGCGCGGTAAATGATTCGAGCGAACATCTCCGGTGATATTATTCCCTCGGTGTATTATTCATCAATGCAGAACGCATCCGCGAAATCAGGCAGACAGCCAACAACAGGGTGGAGGAGATGTATAAAATTCGACAATATGCAAATTGCCACGAAAATTATACATTTGATGCGCGCATTCAGACGATTGCTCTTGAAAATCGCGCGTCAAGCGCGCAAGAAGACGCATTTGCATACCAGACTTTCGGAGTGAGCAGTTTGCAACAATTAAGCGCGTAAGCATAAAACCTAAAACCCACCACCTGATTTCAAAAGTCATTTTCGACGGGTTACCTGGAGCACATTTCTTGTTGCTGTTGTTGGAAAAAAAGCTTATAAATATTTCATGCGGAGTTTGGTAAACATGGGAATGAGTTGATCGCGTTTGGCATGCACGCGCACATGCAGTGGTCTTCACACGCATTCGCAAAATGCGCGGAAAATGAGCAAAAGCGCTGAAATACTCGAATGCTACGCGTTCACACCCAAAGAGGACGATGAGGATGACGATGCTGACCGTTAGCGCGAGTTAAGCAGGCGAAATAAGAAGAGAGTTTGACGATCGCGTTAAGCGGCCGTTAATTATCTCAAGAACTGTATGGGAACGCGCGATAAGCATCTCTATAATGAGCCGTATACGTGTAATTTTTACCTACTTGGCCAGCCGCATTTTTTGTGCCTGCTATTACGTAATGACGGAAGACCCTAGACGCCTAGACGCGAAGAGTATGCGCCCGCTGTTGCTGCTGCTGCCGCCCCCCCTGTCTAATGTACGCTTCGTCTATTATTCATGTTATTGATGCATGCAGCAGGTAGTGAGGCTTTGCCTGCCTTGTCCACTTTTTGCCTTTTTTGATTTTTTTTATGATGAATTTATCATGGAGCCCGCGCGCACACACATTGGATTTTTCTGTATTTTCCGGGCCGCGTGCATGATATTTCGGGGGGGCTGTTTTTGACTTGGCCGTGACAGCGAAAAGATGGGGGTTTGACATAAGTATTCAGCATGTATGAAAAGCCACGACGATGGCTTATATAAAATGTTTTTTTCGTCTGCGTCTTCTCGAACCGGCGCGGCTGGACGCTGCATGAAGGGCAGAGAAGAAAATCACCATTCGAGCGTTATTTTTGATGATATTTCGATAGCGAGCGGAGAGGTGCGCTCCGAAACGTATACGCATTGATGGTCATGTTATTGAAGTTGATAACGAGAAAAGCGAATAGGAAACGACTTTTCATGGAGTTTGGATTTTTTTACGAGGGTGTTTTATTCTTTTATCAAAAATTTCCACATTTTCTTGCATTTTTGCAACCAGTAAGGCATTTTGTTCGCCGAAAGAGGAAGTAATTCCTCGGAAAGATATTGTGCATCTTTTTATAGTTGCAGCAAGAAGTTTTCGCTTTGTTCTCTCTACGCAATTGTATTTTTACACACATTGTGCGCAGCGCGTCGCGAATAATTAAAAAGCTAATTTACGAGTACGTGTACTGTGTTTTTGATCTTCCTGTGCGACTTTGTATTTCGCCACATGTCAGAAATAAACGCACTTGAAGAAGATGAATTATATTTTCAGTTGGCGATTCAATTATTCCACGAACGCGCCAAGACGAAGAAGAAGCAGCAGCAGGCCTACTCGAATTTTTCAACCTGCAGGCAGCGAACAGGAAAAATTTACGATTCGAAAAAAATGCAAAATACCTACATAGAAATTATTTTCAAGGCGTTTCGGTGCGTTAATTAAAAACTCATTTGTTAGGCGCGAACCGAAAAGTATAGCTCTACATTTGGTCGACTTTGGCGAATAATTAAAATATTAATTATCGGCTGTGACGTTTTGAGCGAAACGCTGAGTGTGTTGGGCGTTGGGCAATGTTTAGGAGGAAAGTGCAGTCTTTAATGATCGTGTAAAATTCGTAGAATTGCGCAAAATGTTCTTGCGTCGCAAGCGAAGAAAAAATAATAAAACGTCGAGCGTAAAAAAACACATTCAGCTGTGCGCAGAGTGCGCGCGGCTGGAATACAGTGAGTGAAGGAAAAAAAACGCAAAAATACGACAGAATTGCGCGGTCTGGATGGCAGATAAGATCGCGCCTGGGATCAGCTAATGACATTTTAATTAACATGTGTATTGTGTACCGCCTTGCACACATTATTACACATGCTAACTATTAACAATTAACATCGATGTGCAAGCAGCAGCAGCGGCGGCGGTGGCTTCGGCGAGGGGCGGCGGGGGCAGGCCGAATGCCAATGCCATTTACGAATAAATAAATATGCATGAGCTCGCTGAACACCACCAACACTCGTCGAATGAGAGAATGAATGCGAGCAAACACTTGAAGTTTCAACTAGTTTTATGTAGCATTGTGTTGCAACTTGATGAAAATTACACGTTTTTTTATAATTGATTAATTAGTGCATTCTCTAACTAAGTACTAAATATCTATTCATGACCATTTACGAAGTAATTATGCTTCTGCAACTGAAATTCAATTAAACGTCTCGTAAGCCGTGGATAAAATTTTGATCTCCAGATTTTTTTTGTGCTCAATCTGAAATGAAAAGATGTAAAGTTTAAAGCTAGAAGGATTCAGTGATTCTAAACAAATGCAGAAAACTCGACGATGCAAACGCGCCAGCTTTTTATAGACGCTACGTGCTGAAGGAACAAATCTGAAGATTAGTCGACATTCAGCGTTGAATTATGCAAGAAGAGCAAACGATTCGCATTCAATCACATTGCATCTACATACGCATAGTGTGCGCGCATTGAAGAAAAGTGGTCAGATTTTACATGCGCGCTTTGCATACGCTATTTTCAACAAATGTATCCAACTTGTTTTGCGCTAATGCGCGCTCTTCTTGCGTGCGCTCCATCTCATTCGTTGGCGTACAGTATGCAAATTGCGTGTGTGCGTAAAAAGGAGGCGCGCGCGTATTGCTCATTTATAACGATCGAGTGTCGAAATGATTTGTGCTTATTTACTCTTATTTAAACTACATCATTAGACGGATTTGGCCTCGCACTTATAACGAAACTATACGCATAAGTGCGAACACACGCGCGTGCGCGCGCGTATTCGTTTGTTTGTTGCGCTTAAGGAGATTGATTTTTTTCTCTTCGCTTCTCTTCATCATCATAATATTCGAGACGCGTATTGAAATGATTTATCGTCCTTCTAACGCAATCTAAAGTGGATGTAATGGCATTGCGCGCAGATCGGATTTTAAGATATTATTGACTTTTAAGACGAGCCAAATAAAAAGTAACGCTTCGTCGTTTGGTTGCCTGCCTCTGCTCGCTGAAGTGCTGCTTGCTCTTCTCTTGCTTCATTTGCTGCATCCATTGGCTGATAAGCGAGCGCGCGCGCGTCTCAAATGTTTATAAAAATGATGCAAAGTGCTTTTCAGATAAACACGCGCATTAGTTTTGGTTTATTACTGTTCCGATATCAATTTCGACAACAACAAAAACGCGCGCGGGGAATTTGATGTAATTAAATATTCGCTCCTTCGTTCAAACGAATTGCGTAAGAAGCGCGCTGCTCATCTTATTTGTGTAATTGCCAAAAGATGTTCGACATGCGGCGGTGGCATGAAGGAGGGAAAAAATCCGGGAACATCTGGCCCATGAAACTTTATCCAGAGCACAGAAGTGCGCATTGAACATGATATGCAAACACAAATATTGCATAATAAATGGAACACATCTTGTTCAAGTTTCTTGCTCTAGTTTTTCGCCGGGCGCGTTTCAATTTGTTGAAGGCGAAGAAGAGTACGTTCGTATTGCGCGCGAGCGCGCGTGCATGTCGAAAAAGAAAAGGAAAAAGCGGCGAATTGCGCGCGCGCGCATTATTGTAAAGTAAAGTGTAATCCAGCGAGCAAACTTGGGATAATGATGCATAAACGTTCGCACCGTGTGCATTGCGCGGTTCTTGAATATTATAAATTATCTTTTGGGTGATAGGTTAAGAGCGCTTTGTTTTCTGAGCCATTATGGCACTTCTCACTCGCATCGAAATTACATGCAAACGTTTTGTTTGTTTGTTGTATTTTGTTGCAGATGCTTGTCTACTATATATGTATATATGTATGTACGAATAAATTTCAAACAATTTCTAATAATAACATAACCTCGTTTTGGCGGTGTGAGAGGCGGTTGAAGAGTTTGCGGAGACGTGCATCTCATGTGCATGATTTCAATACACATCGCGTTAATGGTGATTGCCTAAACGGCCAATTTTCAATGCGTCCGCGGACGTCACGAGAGAGCGGCTAAATATTTGTTTTTACGTTTCTATTTTATACTTCCACACGTAGTTATTACGCGATGCATAAACATCGGCCTATGATATGCCGTCATAAATTACACCAAAATCACGCACGTTGTTTATACAACTCGCGTTCGATGCGTTCGTTGCTTTTCTTGGCCGAGCTGTCGATTTTTCGTAAAGTGTTTAGCAATAATACACCACTTGAGCGTTTTTGATTATTTTTACTATTGACACGCTTATGCGCGTAAATTGAGAAAGAATTGCGTGTCTTGCCACTTGAAGAACAAAATCAACAAATACATTGTTATAAAAAAAAGAGATTAGAAGTAAGAAGTCAGTAAGTAAGTAAGTACTCTTGGACATCCTTCAGTGGAATAATTGAAAAATGAAGATAATGTTAATTGCATTTTATGATGACGAAGAGGAGCAAAGAAATCAGTTGAGCAAAGTTGGTTGTCATAATCTGCGTCCGTTCATCGCGAGAGACATTGATCGTCGAATCGATTACGGGCGAGAGCGCGCACTAGCTCAAGAAACGACTTGCCATCGACATTTAGCTGAACGTTTAATGACGCGTATTAAAGCCGCATCCAAGGCGAGAAGAGAGCGCTCGCAATAATTTCGCATCGTGTAAGCAAATGAGTTGGAAATCATCGCCGAATCAAGATGTTAATCATCTCGTTAATTACTTGCTTTAGCAATTCGCGCGCGCGTTTCAGCAAATATGATAAATGAATTAGATGGGTATTTGTGTAATACGCGCGCGAGCTCGTCGTTGTTGTTATGTACCCGCCGAGAGAGATATGTTTGATTAGCATCACATGCGCTCGGCCATTTGTGCGAATATTATCAACGCGAGCGCGCTAGTCAAGTCGTGCTGTGCTTGCCCTGCCCTCGAAAACAAAATATTCAATTATCTGCACTTATCGCCGGAGTGCGCGTAACGCGAATGTCGCAATATTGCCGTTTTTTATTTACAATTGAATGCCAATGTGACCTACGGTAACAAAATACGTGTTGCGTTTGCGGTTTTCGCTTTTTTTATTATTTGATTTATATATGACCTGTGCGGCCGCTCGTAAGGCTTTTTTATACCGTGATAATGAAATCGTTGAATTGAAATTTGTTTATTTGCATATTTATTTGGTTCGTTAAGTTTTAATTTATACGAAAAGTCAGCGGATTTTTTAACGTGTTTGCTGAATATTTTACGTAAATAAACTTGACTAAGGATTTTAGAAAGTCACGAACATTACTCACTTACCTAAAAGACGATAATTGATATTTGTTTTTGAAAAGGTGATACGCAGAGATTTATTTGCTATTGATTGAATTTTTAATGAATAAATCACTTTGGATGATGATGATGATGAATGCGACAGTCAATGTTATATCTGGAAATCAAGTTAAAGTATGCATACTTACTTGCGATAATACAAAAAGAGTGATGAACACGCATCATTGAAGTTGATAAAAATATTGTTGTTTATTTATTTGCTTTTTACGAGTGCCTGCAACGCAGAACGGAATGCCCGCACATTTGCAGACAGATTATGCGATAATTGGATGCGCACTTGAACAGTTAATACTTTTTCAAGTACTTTTGCCCGTCTAATTGCCTGACATTCGAGGCATTTATCGAACGAGCGCGCGCGCGCATTTTTTCGTGCGCGACGATAAATAAAGGCCACAAAAATAAACAACCATCGACGAACTCGAAATATAATTTATTTGTTGTGGCATTAGTTGGGTGCGCGAAATTAAAAAAAAGCACACATACGCAGTGAGCGCGAGCGGGTGCGCATCGCGCATCGACGTGTGCGTACGAATATCGAGAGAATATAATCATATAATTAATATTTACACGCACACAAATGGGAACGCATTAAAATAACACATTGTTTGATGATTTTATTGATGCTTCAATGCCAGCAACCGCATCTGCGATTGCATTGTAAACGGCGGCGCTGCCGTCGCAGTTCACTGACTGCATATTAAACCGTCGACGTATGACATTGACTGTTCGTTCGGCTTCATACGCGATGCGTGCGTGGAAAGAGAACGAGCGAAATAGTCAGCGTGCGCAATAATAATGCAAACTGTAATTACACTTATATTATTGAACCTCTTTTTCCTCTTTGCCTCTTCGCGTTCGCGTTGTGTGTTGCCTTCACATTCGAGCGCGCGAGCGACCGTATCGTATCGCACGCCATATCAGCAAACTCATTAAAATAAAGATAAATGCGTTATAAACAACAAACATATTTGTGAAAAACATTTTTTTAATTATTAAACTTTATCGTTTTGTTCCTTCTTTTTTTTGTTGGTTTGCTGCATGCAGCCGTGCATATTTTAATTAGCAAATTGCCATAAAACTTGGAAAGTTTGCGAAACAATTTGCAACCGCCAAACAAAGTTGTTCGATAAAACTATGCATTTTATTCGGATGGATATGTATGTAAATTTAAACAATTTTTTCTCGTAGATATGAGAGGGCTGGGGCATCATTTGTGTCTTTTTTGTCATCTTCATCTTTTCTTGCCGCCCTCAAATGGCGACACGGCTTAAACGCAGTTGTTCGCCTTATCAATTTGAAATATAATTTTGTATGTGTCGAGCTTTTTTGCGCGGGCGAAGGAGGCAAACTGAAAAGGCCATAATTTACGTATTCAGCATTCTGGAAGCTGAAAATCATCAATCACTCGCGAGGAACATTAATAAGCTTTAAGGAAATTGATTTAAAACGAATGGGGGGCGAGCGCGCGCGCGCCGTTGCCGCCGCCGAAAAAGAAGTCAGCGCTGCCGCCGTCGCCGCAGCTAAGCGCGCGGCGCAAGATCTCTCCCCGATGTGTCGTCTATTTGATATTAATGATTGGCCGTGCGGCGCTCTTTTATAAATGGACTATCTATGCTAATTGCACTCGGATTCCTGCGAAACTTGTTGGCAATCGGCTACGAATGCGCTCGCTAACAACATCAACAATGCGGAAAAAACGACGACGGCGACTGGCGCAGGACGAGGGCGATAAAAAGTCAAGAATCTATTCGAGATTTGTTTGAATTTATGTACGTTTTTCAAGGCGCGCGCATACGCACTAATAGTAATGAGGGGCAGAACAGCTTTTCTGCACTCGTTTGCAAAATTTGAATAAGACGAACTCCTCTCGAAGGACTCGCTTCAACTTTTTTGCTTGCTTAACGGTGGCGGCGGCAGCGGCGGCGGCGATGCCATGAACGACGAAGATTAAGATGTCTTGTTCAATTTTGTAAAGTTTCAAAGTTGTTTGCTTCATTTTTTTTCCGTTCTCATCTTGATGAAGTGATCCGAATCAATTAGAAAAATAATTATTTCGAGTAAACTTTGCGTTTTAATAATTCATACTCCCCGATTCGGATTTTTTTTAGGGGGGGCGGTGGTGGATGTAAAGAAAATATGACATTTAAGAATAAATATATTTGTCAGATTTTTTCGTGTTTGCTCAAAAAACATAGCGCTTATTTTCCAGCCAAATACGGATAAATATATTTTCATAAGAAAACTTATTCAAAAAACAATTCCTTTTCTTCTTCGCGCTCCGGGTGTGTTTTTCCGGCGTTGGCCAAAAACTCGTTTGCCTACGTCTTTTCCCAGCGAATATATTCAAAGTGACACTCAGCTGGGCGCTACGGCCGCAACCAATGGAAATTTATGTTTATCGATATAAATATTTGTTGGAATATGTTGTTGTATTTATGTAGTTAGGGGCATAAAAAATATCTTTCTGTTTATCGACGAGCGGCCAAGAAAAATACACACACGCATCGCATAAACAACGCAACGCGAACGAAGACGCTCGCGTCGCTCGAGAGAAAAAAGCTCTCCGCGGGTGAATCCATCCAATGAAACAAGCAGCTGTATTATTTGGACAGCGGTGGCGGCAGCGGAGCGGGCGGCAACGGGGATGATAAAAAAGCGCAGTAGGAAGATATTCTATTTGAATACGGATGCCATGTATAGTTTGTATTTATGATTTGGGGAATCGTAAAAATATGTCGCAAAAAGTCCACTATAATTCTATTTGCGAGTTGCGCGCATATTTTATCGTTTAGCTGGGGCGGACGCGGGAAAAAATAGTGCGCCCCGCGCATGGTTTTAAAAATCTGTTGAAATCGTTAGAAAGATATATGAGCCTTGGCTGCTGCTGTTGCTGCTGCCGCCGCCGCCGCTGGCAAGTGCGAAAAACTGGAGCAGTGGAGACAAACCGAAAAAATCTTTGCATTTTATGCGTGCGCCTCGCACATTATAGATGTATCCGCGAAGATAGAGGGCTTAAAAGTTTGTTTCTTTTGCGCCGCATTCACTAGTGCTCCGCCTGTTTTCTCAGCGCTTAAACTCAATATTTTTTTAACTCATTTGCATAATCGTTCTTTACGATGTGTTACCAAACGCTGTCCGCAAACGGAGAATAAATGTTTCAATTCGTACGCAAACACACTTTTCATATAAATATATGCACTTTTCTTTCGATTTATTTTCGTGCGTATTTGTAAATATTGCTCGAAAAACACACACTTTTCCCTCGAGGAAAGCTGCAACAATTTTTGCATTTAATAATATAATAAAGCAATCAGAAAAATTACGAATGCTTTAATTACATACAGACAGAGCATCTGGTTGTGCTATCAACAGATGCAGCATATCGAAAGAGAATGTCAATTCAATGTGCATTGTGCATGCATGCATGTTGCATGTCGTGTTTAATAACCGCGCGGACGGGCAACGCAAATGAATGAATATTACCTGCAGCGATAATTAATATTGTAATTTGGTATCAGCGGGGCGAACCAACCCTGACAATACGCACACCGCACACTAGATTATTATTAGTGCTAAACGTGCATGCCGTACGCGCCGCATAAGTATTGACGCCCGAATTGGCTAATCATACTTGATACCATTCAATGTGCTTTGCTTGCTTCTCATTACCAAATATTGTCTGTCTCTTTGTTTCAGCATGTAACTCTTCCTACTTTCTGGTGTTTTGCCACACAACACAGCTCGATTGTCCACAGAGAGAAGAGCGAGCGAAGAGTGAGGGGAGGGTAAGCTGAAACAACTTTGTACAAAACATGTTTTTAATACACTGAAAACGCTATAAAAATTCAACGCATAATTTTCAATTTGGCGGTATTAAAAGGCCATAAAAAGCAGGCGAATTGATGCACGTTCACGCAATTATTCAATTTTTCAGTGGGCCCTCGCTTCGGCCGGCCGTTGCTCGCGTAAATTAAAATTCAATACTGTAATTTTATCAATGGTGCACAGCACGCACATGCATAAAGTAACACGTAATAACGTGTCATTTTTTTGGCCTGCGCCCGTCTTGCGCGAAATTACGTGAAATTTATGCGACTATAATTTAATTCCGATTATAAACAAGCTTAATAACCCTATCGTTTCGACGTTGTATTTGCCGAGCAATCTGACAATCTTCATCTCTTCGCTGCGCTCCGTCTTTCTTCAAGCGACGGCGAGAAGGTCGCCGAAAGAAAACGGTAGCAAATAAGTGTAATTGACCTGATTTTCAAAATGCGAACGTATTTTCGGTTTAATGTCCTGCGATGAAATAACCGAGCAACGCGACGCGGACGCGGACGCGACGAGATTGAATCACTGTAATTACAACTACTGCTATTGATAATTTTATCAAATGCAGGATCGGCTCAAATTCAATTTTGCAAACAGCCAATAAAATGTTTATGTCGCGTGCGGCGAGCGTATTGCATTTTTCATCATGATTTCATTCGCGAGACGCGAATATGCGCCATATAGAAAATAATTAAAAAATTTTCATAGCGTAATAAACTCACTCGACGCGCGGCAGCGGGGCAAACGGCGCAAATATTTCATTATAATTTATTTAACTCGCTTTTCGTCGGACACGAATTGCACTTCGGAATTGCAGTTGCGACTTATGGTTGTTTATCCCGGGATGTGCGCACGCGAGAGTCTATTGTTAAATTTTTCCATTTGGCATATTGCTGCGCTATTGTTGCATCTTAAAGTTTGCATCCATAAAATATCCGAATATTCAGGCGAACTGACGTTGCGCGAGCAATATATCTACGCGTTATTGCCGAGGAAGCGCAAAGAAATCGTAATAGAGACGCGGGAGGAAGCAAAGGAAGACACACCGATGTGCTGCACGATTGGATGTGTACATCCATATAACATACTTATATTTATATGCACTTTGTTCATGCACACAACCGAGACAAAGCTCAATAAAAATGATATAGAAACTTTAAAGTGCGCGCGCGCGCGCCGCGGCGTGTCTAGTCTATTTCTTAAATAAGCGTGCGAGAGCTCATCCACGAAAATTTATATTATTTGCTCGGCAATAACATTTAATCTCTTAATCTCAGCTTGTTTAGTTTACTTCTACTACGTGATCTATGAGTGCGCATTATCCCATCGTTGCTTCGTTTTTTATTTCGCATTTGCTATTGACTCACTTTAATCAATTTTTTCCACGTGCATTTAAATAAATTAGATTATAGTTCACAGAATTGTGAGAATCCTTGACATTTCGACTAAAAAGTCGATCAATAAGCGACGTTAGAAGCAATAAATCAAAATGGCTATTTGATAGCAATCGCAAAATTGCAATTGCAGAATGAGGCAATCGCTGGCGAACGTAAAATTAGAGAACATTTTATGCAATAACAAGCATCTAATATCGTTTGAAAATATCAGGCATGAGTAACAGAAAAAAAACTAATGAATAATTTGAAAAGAAATCGTAATAACTGGTTAATTCAGCATGAAATTATTTTCTGTTATTAGTTGGAGGAGACCCTCTCGCGTAGCGTTGAAACAATCAAACGTCTCTCATTTCGCGATGCGCAAGAGACCGTTCGTCCGTCCGTCCGTTAACAAGCAAGAAATACCACTTAAAGTTACCATACTGATTAAATAATTTCACAATTGTTTTGCCTTCAAATAACTTATTGCTATTAATTAAAACGAATATTCTCCGGTGTTAGTTTTGCAACGCGCAGAAAATTTGATAAATACGTTTTTAATTTGCTGTGCAGCAACATGAATGACTACTACGTATTATTATTATTATTGCGAATGCACAAGTGCAACGAACGAATAAATAAATTGCAATAATTGTCGATCTTGTAGACGAGACAAGCAGCAAATAATAGATGAGGATCATGATACATGCACCGAATGCAACTAATGGAAAAACAGCTGCGCATTGTACATACGTACCTGAAGAAAATGATCAAGCTGATGAAGAAGAAGAAGCAGCACGCATAAGATGAAGTTTTTTCTTGTTCGCTTGCACTTGAACGAAACTTTACGCGAGTCGCGCAGCGGTAGAAGTGGTAGAACGAAAACGGCTAACTAAATAAGAGCGGGTTATAATTGCACGTATCGGTATAAATAAATAAGCGTACGGCCGTGCTGGCTTTATTGTCAGGAATAATTAATCATAGCGAGAACTATTATTCGAATTGCATTATTTATTTATCGGACTGGCAGGCATGAAATGCTTTTTCCAGCCGCGCACTTTTGCGTTGCTGCTGCTGCTGCTATTAAATACGCGCTCGTGCATCGCATGCACGACGAACAAATCGTCTCGCGTTCGCTGCGAATTAATGGGAAAAAAGCGCAACTATAACTAACGCTGTCGAGTAAAATTTAATGTCAAATATTTGCTAATTCATTGCGTAGCATTTTTTTTGCATAATCCCAAGCGAATGCGCAATACGAATCATCATCAATGCACTCGTAATGAGCTGGAAAGAAGTGCAAGTAGCAAAACGTTAATTGCGGATGTTACAATCGTTTGCGCCGGTGTAATCAGCGCGCTATAGTGTAGTGTATTACTTAATTATATTTTTCACCTAATTGTAAGGAAATATCAAAGTGTCATTTAGACGTCAGCGCTTGCACTGCTTCATAATTATAGAGCGCTGATTTTCGTAATAAAGCGCAAATGAATTTTAGTGGTGTCGTTGCTGGAGTATGCATAAATTATTTGGCATGTGCAGCACGAGGAGAGGAGGCAGCGCGCTATTAAGATATTAAATATACATTAAACGAAATAATAACAGCGCTGACAACTTTTGATGTCGCGCGAATTATCCACTTAGTAAATGCAATGAATGCATTCATGAGCGGCAGCGTGCGCGTTACATTTGTTCGCGGGGGCAAAAAGCCGCGCGTCGCTAGCGCATAAATCGCACAAATGCACTGCTGCGCTGCAACGTAATTACGTTGCGCTTTTTGCGCTCAGCGCGCGCGACCGCATCACCATGAAGACTCAAGTGGCAGGCATTATGCGCGAGGACACAATAACCGCGTCGCCGCCACCACTACCGCTGCTGCTGCTGCCGCCGCCGCCGCCCAGCCAAGACTAATAGCGCATAACACAATCGAGCCCTCGCGTCGCTGCCGTGAGGAGCAAAAACCCGCATGTGTCCACCATGTGAACTTCCATTAGCCGATGCTTTGTCACTCGTAAGCACCTCGCCAAAGAGAGCCTTGAATGATGCTAAGAGAGCCTTAAAAACCCTAAGAACCCACCAGCGATTCAGACTATTGTTTCGGGTAATTATTCTTCGCCAATGCGTCGTGCATTAACTCGCAACAAATGCACGTCATTCATTCGCCCGTTCGTTCGTTGGTTGCAGTTGAAAAATAAAAACGCGAATGAAAAATATGTAGAGAATGCAATATTTCGTACAATTTCACAATTAATACGAGGCCGAACGGATAAGCAAAGCAATAATTTTTGTTTGCTTTTGTTGCATTCGACGCGCCATCCGCCGAATGCATCGAGTGGATGCAGAAATAATGATATCGAGGCTCTCTTTCGCGCCGCCACCCGCCGGGGTTTATTTTAGTTGGCGGCGGACGCTGCACAACGCGCAGCGTTATTGTCGCTGCCGTAAATTTAACGGTTTTAGCGTCGATGGAGAAATATTTCCAATTTCCTTTCATTGGCGAAATTTGCATCAAAGCGCAAAAGCGACGCATTCAGCGTATTATCGCACACCATTATGGACGCGTCGGGGATAAATATTATGTCGTGCAATAAATAACCAGTTAAGGGATTTGTCAACATTGCAAACAGCGTGCGCGCATAAAACACGTCGCGAGAAATAAAAATGTTAAAAATCAATTACACGTGTGCTACAGCACAATTTGCGAGAGGCCGAAATAGCGCACGGAGCAATGAGCAATGAATATTTAACCGCCCCCCAGCGCGTCACATAATAATCATGGCATGTTTCTTGAGCGGCGGCGACGACGATGAAGGTGGTGGTGGTGGTGGTGTTGGTGGCGGCGGCAGTTCAGTTCGTTGGCATGCTGAGGGACGTCGACGACGCTTCAATTAAACTTTCTTAAATATTCATTACTAGTTGGAATGAATTAATAACTGATATGCACGGCGGCAGCGGCGTTGGTGGCGGCGGCGTGCAGCTAGCCCCCAGTCGACATGCCGCCGCCAAGTTTTTCGCTTTTCGCTCACATTTAATTTGCGCGCGCCAACTTTGTTTAACTTTTACTCACACTCGCGCTCTCTCCGGAGGCGGCAACTTACATTTGATCAAGAAAACATTTTAAAAGTTTTACGGTGTGCGCACTCGCGCGTCTGGGTCACCTCGAGAGATGCGGATAATAAATGGTAATTAATTTGTATTAAATATTTGCGCATTTAACTAACGAAAAGTGAGTCAACTTTTTTTTCCGGACGATGCCTGTCGAAAACGTGTCCGAACCTGTCGGAGAGTGCGAAGAGAGCAAGCGCAGAGAGCAAACCTCTCGAATAATTTAATTATGCATGAATGATGCGAAGGCGATTTTCAGCGGGCGCGCCGTTTTTCCACCGCTGACAATTCGGACGAGAGAAAAAGCACGCGGCGTAAAACATTGGTAATGCGATATTACTAATTCAGAAGCATGGAAACCGCAGTCAAAAGCGCGGCGCGCAACGAAGCCGTGAAGCCACGAAAGTTGGAAATCAGTGAAACCTGTGCAACGATCACACCGCGGCCACCGCTGAAAAAATGACCAAACAACAAATAAAATTACGGGACCGAGAAACCATGGAAAGAGTTGCGCGTCCGTCCAATCCCGTCCCGGTCGTCCAACGCCTCAATTCGTTATTTATACGACGACTACATTTTATATTTAGACGCCAAGAAGTATTTCGAGTGTGTTGTGTTTTCTTTTATTGTGCAACACTTCAAACAAATCGTTCATTCAATATTTATTATTAGTTCGTTCACTCGCGCCGCGATGATTAATTAATTACTCACAAAAAATCCTCCCAAACTTTTTACAAAATATTGCATAACATTCAGAGAGCATAGTGCGGTGCGGTTTGCAAAATGTGTTTCATGCAGTTAATTACAATATTTGAAAGTTGTGTGCAAAAGTCCACAAAACGAAATTACCCGTCGATTATCTATTAAAACACTTAAATGACTTCATCTAATTTGTATCCGTCCGATGGCCGCGCACCGCGTGCGGCGTGTGCGATCGACGATGATAACTCGTTCGGTTGATTAGTTGCCATCAGCATTTCGCTCGCGGTCGCCGACAAGTTTGAAAAATCATAAGCATTTTCCACTTAGCGCATTTATGCACCTTGTAATCAGATGATCGTTATCTCATTAAAAGATATTCTTAGATAATTGACGTTGTAATCAAATAATTATCTATTACATGCGGAAATGACTTGCACGTCTCATTATGAATTTATTCATTCAATCGAACGCGAACGCCGAGAATATTTTAGCTCCGCGAAGAAAAACCAACAAGTCGAAGAATACGGAGAATAAGAAAATGCTTCGAATTGAATAAATGCGACAAAATAAACGATTCAAACTTTATAATTCTGCAATTACCCAAGCGGTGCACTATGATTATTTCATATATAATTAAAACAATACCATTTACCGCATAATGATCATAATAAAAAAATCATTGTATTTTACAATTAATCGCAAAGTAGCAAATTAAAAACCGACTTACACGAATCATTTAAAGTTTTTAATGGTTAATCGACAATTAAATATTTATTGATTCATTGAAGTCGATTTGTTTGCGTATCGCATAAACCTCTTACGAGGTTTTTATGGAAAAAATATACATAATTAAATTACCATAACATTTTTCAGTATAATAGTTGTACTGCATCAATTTGCATAAAAATATTTATAAACACGCACCGAATGCGTAAAGTAATTACTCGCTAAGTGTGCATAATGCGCTCGGATAACAAGCCAAGTAACACAACAAGCACAAGCAAGAAATAGACAGCGCGTTGCGCTTCTGTTCATCGAAGAAATCTAGTTTTATCTCTTCATGCACTCGCTCCTCTTCATACGCGTTGGTTTTTCTAACAATGAGGCGTGTTTATGCTGATAGAATATTTAATATTGTAATAGGGAAAAAAGCGTAAACGGTGCGCAAGCGGCAGCACTCATTGCGGTGGAAAGCTAAGAAGCGTGTAAATATTTTCGTATCGCACTTCTTCGTATGCGCATTCAAGAGAAGTGAATGCTATCAATGCAGCTGAAGTGGTGTGCGCGGATAATTATAAATTCACAAATTACACCGCAGATGATTGTGAATGATATGCGACGCATTCGCATTCGCTGTGCATTGCAGTGTAGTGCAATGCAAACATTTTCTTATAAATTAAGCGCATATTTAATTAAAGTAATAATAATACTTACACTTGCATTGCAGCGTCAAGCTGGCTGTTATCTTGATGAGTTGACCGCCTCAAGAATAAATTAGTATTATTGTTATGACAGCCCTTATCAGCGTGATAATGCCATTGTACTCGTGACTTAATATGTTGATACGTGTTCAGTCTAGCTTCAAGTTTTACTTACTTACATTGAACAATCGTGCAAAATCATTGAAAATTGTTAAACGCATTAATCTTATTTAAACTCAATTCCGAATTGAGTGTTATTGACTTAAAATTTTTGCAAATATTTACTCGAGGCTAAGCCATCAACTTAAGTGATAAATGCATCGAATCGTCATTAAACACAAATAACCCAATAATTATTTTTTTCAATAATCATCTCACGCTAAGCAAATATCACGAAAAAAAGTTTATGTGCTTATCAATCACATAAATTAATGATAAACGCATGGAACACATGTGCGTGTATGAATTATTACACTGACCTCAAATGTGTAAAAGTTGAAAATGCTTAAAGAGCAGCGCGTAGATAATAAAATTTAATGCGACATAAATAAACATAAAACATACATTTTTTCTCACATCGTTTGCGAAGTGACCGATTTAAGATCTAAAATTAAAATGCTGCTCTGTATTAATGCAAATAACATACACATTTGGTGAGTAGTGGTGGCGCGTAGAAAAAAAATTGGTGAATGTCGATTTGATAAATATTTATTCACCATGAGCGAATTTGAATTCGTATCGAACGCAATCAAATTGGAAGGAAACACGTGTCGTATCGCGCGCTTGTTACTCGTTTGGCGAGCGGCCAAATGGCCAAAAAGCATTCGGTGACATTAATTTACGTTCCACTGTACGCATTGCATCTTATTGAATCGCATATGAGAAGAGAGTAAACAGTGCGACAAGACAATTCATGAAAACGCCGAGAAACGCGCAAAGATAGCCCGTATCTGACCTACCATAACGATGCTGATATCTAATCGAAATTACATGCAATATGCATAAATGCGAACGGCGCGGCGCAAAGATGCGCATCGCGAGGCGTTATCTTCGTGTCATGACACTTGAAGATTCATTTTATTGTTGCGCCACTGCGCGCGTTCGATGATTATTATTGCAATAAGTTAATGCATCAAGTTCACGTCGTGTTTACTACTTTTTCTCCACAAGCTAATAATATACTTTTTATATCTTGATAAAGTATTAAGTCAACATATAATTTCAATTTCTTATTGCATTATTGAAAACGCATTAACATTAATTATTTAATGAACGGAAATCTTCGTTGTTGGCAGCTCGTTTTCAGTTCATTGTACATAATTTAGAATGCAAATATTTAATATTTATTTAAAAAAACATTCGATTAAACGAAATGTGTTAAACTAAATCAAACAGACTAATTTGAATTGAATTGTAATTTCAAGGACGCTTGACTTTGAACCGTGATGGCAGACAAGTTGGATCCAGATTAAAACACGTTCATGATGTGTTTGTACACATCTAATTATTGAATTACGAATGATCATATGATCAATGATAAGGACGACACAGCGGCTGAGCTTATCAGTCGAGCGCATTTTGACAAACATTATTGACTATATCAGCTTCGTATGCCGGCGGGCGGCAGCAAAAATACACAAATATTGTTTATAAGCGCATGGCCTACGTGCGAAATGATGAAAATTGTTCAAATTTGTTCGAGAAATAATCAATAGTTGACAAACACGCTCTGACCGAAATTAATTGACGCGCGCAGTGGGAGAAAACGCACGTAATTAATAATTAAGGCGCAAGTGGAAAAAATAATTAATTGGAATGCAATTAATACGCTAATATTGCGGTCGTTTTTCATGTGTGAGTTTTTTCCCCCGCTTAAGAATGCGTAATTCATGCGTTTTTGCATGTCCTTAGCATACGGAACTTGTTAAATTGATCGACGCAATTAATTAAGTTAAATTAAGCAATTTGTAGGACACGAAAACATTTAATTTTTTTCCCCGCTTACATGACGTGTATACAAATAACTTTTGATATAGTTTGGTTGCGATTGTGCGTAGTGTACGTTTTCGATCATTTTTTTAAACGAATTCTTATCAATGCTTGAGTCACTCGGGGAATAAGACATGATAAAAATCACGTGCCTTATGACTTAATTACGATTTGCAACTAAATGAGTTACACTGCGAGGTTTCGACGTGAGTAATCATACGACATACCGCAAGCTTTGCGAACTTATCGCACCGCGTGCGCTCTGTAAAAGGAAAGCGCACGTAGACGAAGCCGAAAGGAGAGTTGCTCTCTAACGAGAAAAATGTGAAAAATGTCTGCGCGTTTGGGAATTCACGCGGTCGGATATGAATGAAAAGAGAATTGCGTCGCATCGTCGTCGTCATTCGCAATTGCAATTGCAATTCGAATTTCGTACGTTCACAGGCCACCACCATGTATGAGCTCTGCAGAAATATTACAACTTCCATCCGATGCGCGCGATGTGACTCAACGGACAGACGGCTTTGCTGTAGCTGCTGTGCGCTGCGAAGCGGAAAAATATCGCGCCGCTGAAGAACAAGAAAAAAAGCGCGCAAGTTTTCAAGGAATACAAGTCCGGACGTGTATAAGCCATAAATTATTCAGCGCCAGAAAGAAAACTCGACGTACGTACGTTTGCGTCTAATCGCGTCGACTCGCGGAAAGTTGATCGGTTGTTATAAATGCAATTTATTGAACTTTTATTGGAAAATCAAGGTGACGCGACGCGTGAGAGACGCGCAACGAGGAAGTTCTCAATTAAACGATTTACGTGATTAAAATTCATTTTACGATTGCATTTATGGTTCGAAAATTTCATTCAGCCGCGCCAAGGTTAATCCAATCCCCCGCGCTTGACGTGCACAGCGCCTTTTTCTATCTCTTCGATGATGCACAAAACCATTTACGTTTTGCGCTTTGACGTAAACAACAACAACAACAACAACGCGTATTTCTTCTATTCCAAGGTAACGCGATCAAGAAGCCTAGGCATAAATCAATTATTTCTTATTCCATTTCGTATTTTTCACAATCATTTCCTTGTGCAATAAATACTCTCGTAAATAATCGTTGCGTTCGAATATCAAATCGATCGAAATCGATATTAGGTATTCGTTACAGCCTGATTATAAAGCAATTAATACGCTAATAAGTTGTGAAACAAAACCGGATTCGTGCAGAAATCAGTTCGCCAACCCGCGATGTCCGTCCGTCGTCTCTACATTTTTGTTGACATACGCGCCGTGTGCGCCAATGCCAAATTGAAAAAAATTCGTTTGATTTACACGCCAAAGGCGAATGCGACTTGCATAAATAAATCACGAGGCGGCCATGCACTCTCCAACTCGGCTCTGTGCTCGGTGCTCTCTGCTCCGTTTGGAAATTTACGTGCGCGACGTGCCTGATGAAATCTTTATGCGCTTCACTTAATACGCGCCTAATTAATGCGACGCTAAATGCTGCCCATTAAAATCAGCGCTCCTCCGTGAAAAAACCAGTGCGCTTCCTGAGATATTATGGCGCACACGGACAGACAATGTCAAAACACATTTTTCGAAGCATGCGAAATGAAGACGACGACGAAGAACGCGGAGGGATTTCTTTAAGCTCGATTGGATCTTGAAAGTATTAAGGCGCCTTTAATTGATTGTAATTGCCGATGACGTGAAACGAGCGGCGGGAAAAAAAGCGGAGAGAGGTTCGTTTGAAACGAACGCGTAAATAAAATGCTAGTCGCGTTGAGCGGCGAATTAGGTTTAACGTAAAAGTTAATTAAAATTTATTAATTAACGAAATTGTTAAATTTAAATAGAAAATTTAATTACGATATGCGCACAAGTCAATTAGAATTTTTGCTCTGCTCTTTCTTGTATCAAATCATTAATAAGCATCAAAAGTGACAGTTTCTCATATGTTCGTATTTATACGTACGCGCGCGCGAGCTGTGCAATAAGTGCATGCGTATTTGTTTGATTATTTGTGCGATGCGTCAGAGACGCTCTCGCTCGGCGAGCTGTTCTTTGACCTTAAAACAAGTTGAGACATGCTTTTCGTGCGTTTACCGCCGCGCAAAACCGCAAATAAAACCGCCAATGCCTTCTTCTTCTTCTTCTTGGCGCGCGCGTACGACTAAAATGTCTATCTAAAACGCACCCGACGTAAATGTAATTTACTGATTAGTCATATATACCTTTGGCTGCGCCGTGCTCGCTGTGCAAGGCGCAATTGAAAAATATCGCGAAATCAAAGCGAATTCGTGTGTACGTGTTGCTCATGACTCATGACTTCTTCGTTGTACGTGTTAATTTGCATAATAAACTCTATATAAACCGACCAACTATATATGCACTTTGTATATGCGAGACGCGCTCATCAGTAAGTAGTGCGATAAACGTGTCAGCGCCCATGAGGATGGATGCGTATTAATAGTAATTATGCATAAAAATGTAATTATCTTATTTTGCTACACGCGGAGATGCAACGAGGCGATGACACTGGGAGTTGTTTGCGCGCGAATGTTGCGCTGCATTCAGGACGAAGAAAAAGGTCAACGACGCTTGCCGTATTCACGATCGCCTTTTCGATGTAAACAATTCGCAAAGGTTCGGTTCGCGAACGATGTTGTTTATTTTTACGGCGAGCGCGCGGATTGAATGGCGCTAATTGTGAATTATTTGTCAATTAGTTGGCAGGCAATTGATAATTACGGTTATGTTTCAATCAAAATGCAATTTTACGTATAATTTATTGTGCAATTGCGCTGCGAGCAAAACATGACATTGCTTATCATGACATAATGCAGCTGTAATAAGACCGGCCGCGAGTGAGTGCAGGGAATAAAAAGCGAGCCAGTACTCTATTACGTTTGTGATTACTCATAATACATATTAGATTTGATGAAAATCCAATTACAGTTTTTTGCATTTCGCGTACGTACCGCAAAAGCAATCTATGGGATGCACTATTATTATCTTGACATCTGTACTTTGCTGCACTTTGCACACCGAGTGTTCTCGGAAGTTTTCGACGCAATCGAGGCGCATATAAAGTGGCAAAAGTCGTAAAACGTCGACGCATAATGATCTGTACTAATAAAATGCGACTTTTACTGCGTTTGACAACAGATTGATTCACGATATTCATGTGGAAAGTGTGACAGTCGAAAATGTCGTAACATAAATCCCGATGCGTATATCATGCGATCAATAATCCTCCTTGTTTGATGAGACCAAGATGCACATGTGACAAACCATATCGAAGATTTATTTTCGTCGCCTGCGCAAATAATATCAATAACACGATTTAAATTAAAACTAACTGAGCGATGAGCGAAATTATAAATTTTTCCAATTCATTAGTTTGGTAAATTGTTCGGGAAAGTGACCGGTTGTAGTCGCAGTGGGGAAAGGAAAAGGGAAAATAAATAGCCATTTGTGTTCGACGAAATATATTGGCAAATTGCAAAGTGGCAGCTGAAGGAAATGCGATTGCATCGATCTTGCTTGGGTGGGCTTTGCGTTCGCCGTGCGCGCTTGCATGTGCGAGGAAATTGCATTTTTATGCATGCCGTGATTAATTTAATAGGATTAACTCATTTTCGTTTTACACGTTTTTCAATTTTTTTATGGGATAGTACTTTGCTATAATCGCATTATAAATATAACCCAGAGCCAGCCATCCAGTAAGATTATGACGCGCCGTTTCTGGAACACGACAGCACGCAGCGGAATAACGAACGGCAAATAAATGTGTTGTGTTCGAAATTAACGAGTCGATAGATTGAATACGTGATTAATTTTATTACATACTTTTCGTAAATACATAATTTACGATGATTGTGCAACGAGCGAATTTGGTTTTTTTTTTAAAGGTGCTTTTTATAAAACCGTAACCGTCGCGTTCGGTTGCAAACCGAAACAGTCAACGAGGAGAGTACAGTTCAAGGTCAGGGGATGTTATTTATCCCTGACGAAGACGCCCATACGCGTCTAGCGTTTAAGTCAAGTCGAGTTTAAGCCGGAGCCAAAGTCTCAAGTTAAGTTGCATTGAGTTAAGAGAGTGAGGCGCATCGAATGCGCCGCGCTCGCTGCATTCGCAATACGCGCTGCTCGCTCGCACACTGCGTACGCTGCTGCGATCCTCGTAATTCTGCTTGTAATTAGTGACGATATATGGGCTTAAGCAATGGTTTATTGTGCCTGACAAACACGGCCCTGTCATTGGATACTTTCGGTTAGACGAAGAGTTGTACAGTGTGCGAAGCGAGCAAGTGAACTGCACCGAATGGATTTAAAATATGGCATACAATGCGTCCGATACACAGAGTGTTTGCTTGCGTTGGGAATATTTTTTTTCGAAGGCGTTGAAAGCGCTTTTTCTAACATTTCGTAAAGATTTTCGTGTTCGTTTTCTCTTTGCGCTGTTGACGCTCCCCTACGAACGAGCCGGAGAGCACCCTGCTGCGCGCAAGTTTTCTCTTCTTGCGCGCACGCGGGATGCGAAGCAAACACGAGTTTTGAAAGTGTGCTCGAGCGTGTATTCTTGTTTAGTTTTCACGATTGATTTACAGGAAGCCCGCCAATGATTTACAGTTTGTTTTCATAAGGAAGTCGAGTGGCTGTGGCGCGTCTCCGCGCACACGTTGTTTGCGCGTCTCATTTACACGGGATTGTTGCTAATTTATTGCTGGAATGGATGCGTACGAAGCTTAATTGTACGCCAATTCGCGTCGTCGTTCGTTTGCTTTTTGCGTTTGACTATTTTTATCGCATCGCAAATGATCTATATCAATATTTATCCTCTTAGCATTCGATTTAATTCACTGCCATTTGGAGAGACGAGATCGTTAATTAGTGTGTGCTCGATGATTCTGCGAAACGCGCGACTCGGCGCGATAGCGAAATGCGTAAACGCGCAATAAACGGCGCAATGGAGTTTTTAAGTTGGCATCGAATTAAACAAATTTGTCAAATCATTAAAGCGTCCGTGCACGCAGAAGAAGCAGACGAAGAGTTGACTTATTATTCTTGCATTTCAATGCGCTTCTCAGCAACCAGAAGCAGCACACCAACAGCAACAACAACAACAAGAAGAAAGCGAGCAGTTCGTGCTTCATCATCTGCATCATCATCATCATCATCATCATCATCATCGTCGTGTGGTAACATTTACTTCTTGTATCTAACACGCGCTGCAAGTGGCCAACAACAGAGAATCTCTTCTTCTTCTTGCTGGTTCTCTTCAGATTTATTATTTATTTAGATCGTGTTCCAAGAAGGCAACGTGCATGACATCTCTGAAGAATCAAGCCACGAACGCGTTTTTCCTCTTTTACTTTTTACTTCATTTTTGTCCACTTCTTCATACGCATCAACTTGCGTGCAGAAATTATTAACTTAAGAATGACACACTTTAAGATAACGTCTTTATTTCAAGCATTTCTCCTGTTGCTCGTTGATAATCAATTAGTAATTTCTGGTTGGGCAATAAATCTTGCATTAATAAGGATAAAATATAGATTAGGAAATTGATAACAGCAAAAACAAATGGATAAAATCAGTTACTGGTACAGCCACGGACAGATTTGTGTCAGGTAGCAGCATGCAGCTTCTGGATGGCGAACGAACACACTGCTGCATCGAGCTGTTGATGATGATGATGATGATGACTTGGTGATGATTATCGTTTCGCGCGCTCAACGGCAGCCAACTCTTCTTCGTCGTCGTCTTCTTCCTCTTATACGCGAGGCGTGTGTGTGCGCGAGCGCTTCTCGTATGTAAAAGCGGTTTCAAGGTGCTTGCAATTAAAAACGGGAGCCCGACGAATCGCGAAGCGTTTACTTAGCCGGCAATTAAGTTAATGTTAATCGTTAATACAAACAGCTACCAGAAGCGCCTTGACGTGCGTGATTTTCCCATTCGTGCGTTGATTTGAGAGAGAGCCTTCCTCGTGCACAATAATTTCTCGACTAACGCATCATTATGTTGCGTTTTGATGAGTTCATAGCGGATTATGTCCAATTGCTCTGCTTAAAATATATACATTTCTAAATCTTATTGCTAAGCACACGCTATTATAAATGTTTACAGTTAAAACTCTCGATTTATGGCTGTTTAAAGGGGCGCTCCTTAACTATAGCGGTTTCTTTATCATACCATATTACGTGTGCAATTATTTATATAAGTGTACTTTTTGTTGCAGATTTGTACCCTCGAAGGACGAATATTTGTATTCTTGGTTTTGACGGAAAATTAGTAACAACGAGAAACAAAGCGGTAAAATTATTGCGAGTGAAAGAATAACGCGTAAAGATGTGGAAAAATTGTGTTGAATGGCCACAATAAGACGACGTAGAAAGCGTTCGAATGCAATTTATCATTTGCAGTTTTGACAGTAATTAGGGCATGCAGCCGTGATGCATACGCGGCGTCGAACGATGCTCGTCGGTTAGCGCGTGCGTCACCGTGATTTACAATTCATAATTCATAAATAAATAAAGCAATGGAATGAAGTGGCCCGCCAAATTGCAAATTGCGGCCGCAACGCAAGAAAATCTCTCGCGAAAATTGAGAGCGAATAAATCATGCGCTGGAAAATTGAGCGGCGGCGGCGGCCACGGCGACGGCGATTCGCTCTGGATTGCATCGCGCGGCGCGTGATTAGATTTTAACGTTTTGCGTGCTCAATCATCCGTGTTTACGTAAATATATGAATTTCGTCTTCCGTTCTTTCAGTCATTTATTACCGCACTTTTAACGCCGTCACCGCTAATATTCATTTGATTGCGCGCACATATGGGGCGGGCGAGAACAGTGCTTGCTTGCATCGTGCAAGGGCACAAAACACAATTAAGCGTTCATTTAAGTTGCATTATTGCGTTAACCCGACAACGCGTTGCGCGGAAATCCAATGAAATACAATCCTCCCTTGGCTTGGCTTGGCTTACATGCACGACGCGAGGAGAAGCTCGAGTCGAGCGTTAATCCGGCCACAACCGCGAACCTACCTACCTGCGAGAGGTGTCCGTGTAAGGGAAAACAACCCTATTGCGCAAACCGCACACGACCAAAAACAACAACATTATGCACGTAGACGGCCGGAGATGTAAAAAGGGAAAAATCAAGGCGAGCGGAAAACCGTGCGAGAAAAACCGCAAGCGCGCAGAGAGAGAATGAGAAGAAATGATGAGAATAATATGGTGGCGCATGCAAATATTAAGGGCGCATACACACAACTTTTTCACGTGCTTTTCCTGCAAACGGCATGAAATGATGCACTTTGAGCAAGGAGTAAAAGTCAAACACGAAATGCAGCGCAGGAAAAACATTCGCCGGATTTTTCTGTTGTTCAGCGGCTCGCGTCGGCGCGCTGTTCATTTTTATTTTCATCCCTTGTTACTACCACCCACCGCTGTTCGGGGTGATTATATAGAGAGCTCGTCTATATTTAAATTAAAATCAGAGTTTGAGTTCTGCGCTCTCGCACACTTTTCGCCTTTTTGCTGCGTGCACGCGTTCTTGTACTTGTTTAAACTTTACGCCGCCTCCGACGCAGCGAGCGCAAAATAGAGTGCACATTGTCGGGCGGGCTACGTTTTAAAATATGCAAATGAACGTTTTGTTTCGGCGTGCATTTTTTTGCGAACGCTCGCAGCCAAGTGCGCGCACATATTAACTAGGCATTCGGTGACGGCGCGCATGTTTACATATATTTTTTCGTGCCGCCGCCACCGACGATGGTGGCAGTCTCGATGATTTTTATGCAGTTGCGTAATGCTGAAAGGGCACGATGGTGAAGAAACGTTGTAAATTATTATTTGTTTGCGCATCCAGCGACATCAAATGCACAATTTTGCATTTTTATGATTACATTTATTATTAAATTGTTCGCTGCTCGCGGCGCTGGAATTTCTCATATTAAAGGCGACTTCTTCGGCCTGGCGTGCTGTCCGGAATTAATATTTATATAAATTTGATTGAAACGATGGAATAATTTTCGAATGCTCCTACTGTTTGCGAACCGGTTTTCGTCTTAATATATTTATGTTGCATATGCGTTGTTTCTTCTTCTGCTCGAGCGTTTCTTCTTCGTTTCGTGGCTCAGTCGCAGCGTGCGCGCGTACGCATAATTTTATTCGCTGTTCGTTTTCGTTTCGTTCGCGTTTAGCATAGCATCGTAAAATACTCGGCGTTTTTCAGCGGGCCGTCTGTCTGCGCGAGCGCGAAGAAAAACAGTAGCCGGCCGCGTATGCATATGAAGAATACGCTCATTTATTATGACGAAATAACGAGCATGCACACGCACGCCGCTGCACGCCGCGCCGCCGCCCGAGAAACGCATCGAAATTTATGGCCAGCGCTAATAAAGTTGTAACGAATTTTATTTCGAGATAATTTCGGTTTGATAACTCGACTGGCGAATGCTACGTGTTATTATGATGATGATTATTATATTCATATGCTTCATGTCCGCGCATTTATGATATACCGTTATGCTACCAATTTTGCAAATGTTCCCTCGACTCATTCGTGTTCGAAATTTCCTCGCACGATTCTACAGGTGTGTATCGTATTTGAAAAACTGTTTATTCTTTCGCTGGACGAACGAACGCACGAACGAAAGAAAGATAAGTCAAGTAAAGTCAGGTTTTCAGGCGTTCAACAACAACACATGTCCTTCAATGCATTATTCAAGCACCTTTGAGACTGAATCTGATTGTCCTGTTCGTCGACGACGACGACGTTGCATGCACTTTGGTGTACGCTGAAAAATTTAAAATGATTTTTATCCGAAAAGTTTTTGACGCTTTATGGCACGGAAAAAAATGTGAGGAAAACCGGTTGAATAATACTTTGAATTTACGCAAAAGTGAACCCAATTTGACCCAATTACATGGCGTAATTCGTTACATTCGTTCGTTTACGCGGTGCGCTGTGTGATATTTCGATTTGGGAGCGTTCTTCAGCGAGTGTGCGCGCTCGCGTTCGCGTTTATTATCAGGCCTCGGCACGGCGTAATAGGCATTCAAGCAGCCAGCGATGCGAATTGCGCTGCACGAGTTGCCAATTGCGAATTTGCGAATCGGTCGCAAACAACAAACGCGCGCGACGACGAGTTGCGTGTGCATCGAATCGTTACGCATGACGGCGTGGATCAACATCCATTAGTTTATCATTTCGTTCATATTTTTGCCACTATACTCTCTTTGCACGCTAAAAGCACTTTCGCATCGGAGTCAATTTTATCGGGTGAGTGCGCGCCGCGTTGCGTGAACGTCCTGTATAGCCGAGAAGGAAAATCACATTTGCAATTGGCGACGACTGTACGACGGAATATGTGCTGTTGAATGTAGTTTATGGGTTTAGTTACGGTCCAGCACACTCGGCGCGCAAGAGAAAATATACATTTTCAATCAAACGCACACGCATTAATTTACGATCATCGTAAAGCATATTTCGATTTTTCCGCGTGAAAACGCACACGTCAAAATAAATATAACCGCACAGCCCGAATATTTGCGATATTTATGCGCAGCGCGCGTATTTTTTCTCGTTTTGACGCACAAAAAACGATTGCGGTTCAAGTGAGTGTGCGACGTGCACGTGTTGCGACTTGAGATCGCCAATACCAATTGCAGCGCGACAAAGCGACACAAAATTCTTCGAGGCTCTTCACGACCACCGGCGGCGTTTTAATTGAAATTGTCGAGCTCGCGCGCCGCGAGTCCTCGTCGTCGTCGTCGTCGTACATGAAACAAATTGTGCGCACGCGAAACTACACAAAAGTTTTTCAAACTCTAACGCATTCAATCGTCTTTAATCCTCCACTTGCTTTGACGTTCGCTTCAGATTTTAAACGAGACCAAAGTGGAAAAAGTTTGATACTCGACTTGTTAGTAAACAAATTTAGGCGTTGTGAATTGAAAGTTTTTAAGCCGGCTTTTTCCTAGTGAAATTTTTAGATGTGCGTGTACGCGTTTCTGTGACTTGCACTTGGACTATTAGTTTACCTACTTTAGTCATAAAGAGCAGAAAAACTTGTGCACATTGAACACGCATATTAAATTATCGTAGATCATGCAAAGCAAGGCTAGAAAGATTATACGTGAAAAAACGCAGAGAGGATAGTTAAGATCAGTTTACGTTACATGCATGAAAGTGGAGTAATTGTCAATAAATTAATGCATTTAATTTGCACACTTGAGCGAAGAACCGCAATTTAAAATGTAAGAAAAGAATCAGTACTTATTGTCAATTTTTTTCGCGCGCGTGTAATTTGAATCTAATTAAATTATCATTTTTCACCATCGTAAAACGCACATAAAATTGGCTATTAAAACATAAGCTCGTCGCACAATGCAACATTTAATTATAATGACGCTTCGTGTCATTGGGAAAACTGCTAGCGAGAGATAGTACTCGACTCATAATACTAAACGCATATAATAATAATGCCGTCGTTGTATAATGACTCAAACATATTTTATATGATAATTAAAAGTTATTATAAATTTCGCAATTTGCTTTTACGATTGTTACACATCTAGCAGCAGCAGCAGCAGCAGGCAATGCAGGCAATCCCTCGTGTGCACGACGTGTGTAGTACAAATTGCGAAATCGTGAAATCATTGGCCGTATGCATGCTGCAAAATGCATCTATATAGTGCGCTGTGTAGTGAGAACGCGAGCGCGCGCACGCCGAAATGTCCTTATTAAATTTAATAGTAAGACACACGCGCCCTCTGGATGTGCGCCGATGCAGCGTGGAAGCGGGGGCGGCCAAATGGCAAAATGTCATTTTATGTTTATTAAAATCTCTCCGGCGCTTTTCCGCCGGAGTGCATCGTATATTATGCACATATCTATATACGAATATAGAATGGAATAGCTCTCCTGTGAAATCATCCCCTTTGCTGCGAGATAGGTGGATGGAGAAGAGGATACCTATTTGATGCTTTTTTTGGCATGTACGTCTCGTGTTTTCTGTCTGAACGCCAGCTCGACGCATGCATACACTTTGAATTGATGCAAATAGGGAGAGTTTTAACGTCTCGTCTCGCTTGTCACTGGTATGCAAAGACAAGTTGAAAATTCCCTTCTAGTTGAGTCGTAAAATTTTGTCACTTTTCCGGACGCGCATCGCATCGCAAGATATATTTTATTGCATCCCGGCATTGATTTATCACATTACTAATTTTAGCCTCAGAACACGTACGCAGTACCTACATTATGCGACAGCTATGGTGCTGCTGCTGCTGCTGCTCGCCTATATGTGGAAATTATAAAAATCCAAATTGCGTTAGAATGATTTACAGCATTTCTAATTTTATGGCGAACTTATTGCGCAATTAGCTCGCAGAGGGATTTTTATGCGTTCTTAAACGCGATCGCAAGCATTTATACTATGCCTAATTAAAATGCATTTCGCTTGCAGTTTTGCATAAATAAATTGCTAATTTAGTCCGCCCCGCGCCCGCAGCTCGGAAATAAATCACTTTCTTTCGCATTGCGTTTTTTCATAAATATTATTTCCCAACTAGGTTGAAAACTTTTTCCCTCCCCATTCGCCGCGCGCTAATGCCTTTCAGCGGATTAGGAATATTTTTAGATTAACGCCGACATTGTTGTTGTTTAGTGTTTGGCGCATTGATGCAATCGTTTGCATAATTTCAATTAAAACTGCGATTGTACGGTTGATTCGTACGTCGTTCAACGTACGCATAAATTGCGCCAAACGAAATAAACTTTTGCGAGGCAGAGTGTACACGCGTAAGTAGATACTTACAAGTTGCACGCGCATATAAACAAACCGCGAGAGCGAGTTGTTCAACTCGCACACTGCGTCCGCGTGTGTGTGTTGTGTTGCGTTACACGAATGCGGATGCAGAAAGATGTGAATGTCGCAAAAGCATACACACACACACGAAGAGAGGCGGCGAACGAAAATTTACAACGACGCACATTATCGGAGAGGCCGCACGCGTGTATAATTTAATTTAATTAGCGCGCCCGAGTAAATGCGCACTCGCGCCATCGAGACACCAGACATACTTACTTCTTCTTCTTCGTCGTCGTCTTCGGGAGAGAGCAATGTGAAATGATAAGGTGCGTTTATGAAAATGATATACTAACTGATGAAGATGACCTACAAACGCACATTTTACACGCATTTCCGGAAATGTCAAATGCACTTTCTTTCTGCTAAACGAAACGAGAGAAAATGCACGAGTTAAATAAATATCAATTATCTCAAAACTTGGGCATAAACAAATTGTCTTATGAAGATTTGCGTCTTGCAGCTGAAAAGTTTGCGCGCTACCTTGAAAGTGAAAAATAAAGCAAAGCATTGCAGGGAATTACGACGCAAGTCATATCTGAACAATATAAGAAGTAATAAGCTCGGGTATAAATACCCCAGCAGGCTGCACTAATCTGGCTGCTGTGCGAATGCGTTCCGCGCTCTCTTCTTCATCCGCTTCGTGGTGTTTCCACGCAAGTTGGTGCTTTTGAAGCGCGCGCATGTGTATTATTTGCTCGCGCAAAAATTTAATGATTCTTTTAAGACGCATAGAGCGACGCGGCATTAGCGCAACATTAAGCAAAATAATCATTAAATCCTGCACTTTTCTGACTTCGTTCACTCGCGCACCCGCGTGTGGTGCATCGAATGCACAAAATCGCGCACAACGAGCAAAAAAGCGATTACTTTGCCTCATTCTTTTTCTCTCCTTCGCCGCCGTCCCGCGTCGCGTCGTCGTCGTCTTCACTTCACTTTGGCAAAGGCGACGAAACCTTTTGGGCTGCTTTCATATTAACATTTCTCTTTCGCGCACAGCCACCGTTTTTAGCGTGTCTGCGTATTCTTTTATTCGTTTGCCTCATCATTTTAGCCCCCATTCAGCAAGCTCGTGCTCGGCTCGTCGTCTCATTCTCGGTACGTGTTGACAAATAGGCAGCGAGTACTTAGCTGTGAGGTGCGCGCATAAAATCTCTCTTTCCCGTGCGCGCTTTAATCACACTCTTCTTTTGTGCGCGCGCGAAAAACTTGAGCGAAAGCGCGCTGCATGAATAACGAATTACGTTAATCCTTTTATGGACTAATACGGAATTGCACAGACAGGTGTCCCGTGCAAGTATTACACTTTTTAAAAATGTTTTATATTCATTGCGCGCTGCGACTGAAATGTAACGAAACGAAATGAAATGAAGAAATAATTAAATAACTGCAGTTTGTGAAGGAATTGTGTGGTGAAATTTAATGAGCGAACGCTTAAACCGAATGTACGCGAGTAAACATACTGAAATCACCACAAACGTCGACATTTACCAGACGCAGCACGGAAATTGAACGGGAAAACAAGCAATTGTAAATAGTGCATTAAGAACGCGCAGGCGGCGAGGAGAAGAAGTCACTCATTTCCACGATTATTTATAGCCGCAACCGAAATGGATTTTTACGAGACGTATTATTGATAGTAAAATCAGTCGAACATATGATTACGATAACGTAGCACACACTTTGCTGATGGAGGCGAAGACGCCGAAACACTTCTTCGCCGTGCGCGCACATACGTGAACTGAACTACACACAGGGCCGTAATGAGAGCAATAAAACTATTTTCGTTTCAATAGATAATTACTGCATACGGAGCGACGTGAATTGCGGGTTGATGATGGCTCAGACATTTTTCTTCGTCTTCACGTCTCTTCCGAGACGATCGACAATTCCATCGAACGCGACGTGTGGTAGTTTTATTGCTGAGGAATATCTTTCAGGGTGGTCCAACACAAATGTGTTGTTTCTTATTTAATTAATTTTTGATAGAAAATCATTAAAAGATGAGACCGAATATTCATTTGACTCGAGTGTGGATTTGCTACGTAAAAAAGTACGAGGAAAAAATACAATGAAAGCAAACATGAACGAAACGAAATGGTTTGGCTTCGAACATATTAAAGCACTCACTAATAAAAGCAATACATCATCGAAATGACAGTAATTCATATTTACGTGGACGTTCATTACAACTAATCACTTTTCCAGTCAATGCATGATGTTACGAGTGTTCGAATACGCTCGCGCGCATACGAATGTTGATATATACGAACGAAAACGGATCGTTGGCTGTATTACGTTTACACGCATACGGTGCCTATATTCAGTATTATTTTTAAATACCGAAATGATGGGAAAAATATGTTTTTACACGGATGTGAACGCAAAGAAATTAATTTGCCATCGCTTGAAAAGGAAATGCGTAATGAATGACAATCAATTCGAAGGAAAAATATCATTGTTCTAGCGTGCGCACAATTCGCAATGATTGAAAATTTTTGGCCAATGTTTTGATAACAATTTTCGGTTATTGAAAAATCAAAATCAATTTTCGAAATGATTAAATCAATTCCGAATTCGTCTGCGTTTGACAGCGAAAGTAAGTACTTAGTTGAAGTCGGGAGACAAATAACTGTTATTTACCTATATGTTTGAGCAATGTAAATCAGTCACAGAGACTGCTCAAACATTCTAACAAGCAAGCACAGCAAGACAAATCAGAACGAAAATGAAGTTGCATGTCACACGAATTCTGTGTACTCGTCTGCTCATGATTACTTATTTATCAAACAAATTGATTCACTCATATCTATTCTATTTTTACGCTAAGCACATAGAATCTCACGCATACACACACATTCGAGTGGCGTGTATGTTTTTATACAATTTGTTTATTGAATGAAGCAGTCGAAAACACTCTTGCGAATAAAAAGAGATAAACGTACAAATAAATGGCTATTTTTGTTTGCATATTTTTAAACACGCATTCGTCTTGCGATAATAAAGAAGGCGAATGTGTAGATAATTTAGAAGCGAAGCGCACTGTACAAACATTGCGTATTGCAGCAAAAGGTGCACATACAGTCCAACCACAATCAATACGCGCGCAAGTGGTATGCGAGGCATTTTAATTAATGGAGTACGAATGTGCATGGGTTATGCAGAGAGATGTGCCTTGCTTGTAGCTCCTCGGAGGTAGAAAATAATAATAAAAAAGCGCGTACACGCACACTGGGAATAAACGAAAAGCAAGCACAAGCAAAAGCAAGTTTGCTTCATCGTACGCGTACTTAGTAAGTTGAGCGCGCATTGCGCTTCTTGCTGTTTGTTGTTGCCTGTTGGGATGATGTTTATGAATGCGTTTCGCCGGTACGCGTGCGCTAATACATCACACATTTCTCAGGGAAAAACAATTCGCTCGCGCTGGCTCGATATTAAAAACACGGGCGGCCGTGTGTGCGGCGCGATGCTTTGAAGTCGCGCGAGCATCATCTCGAAGGATATTGCACACTCGCAGAAAAAAGTGCGCGCGCGGCGAAGAGATGAGAACAGATACAGCACATTCCTAATGGAGACGAAGCACGTGGTGCATCCACCGAGCGGAAATACGGTGCACATGCATTAAAAGTGCATTGATCTTGGACACTTTTCTCGCACGTATCGCGATTTTCTTTATTTCTCTTTGACTTTTCATTAAACCCTCAATCAATATATTCATATATCAGCGTATGAAAAGTATTTTGTGGGGAGATTAAGCATTTTTTATGAATTTTTATTTTTCGTCCTTTCGTTCGTCGTCGGGTTACGTCGCGTCGTTTACATGTGAACATATTCGAGTGGTATATACGTATGTAAATACGGATGGATTTAAACGCATGTTCGTGTGCTTCAAGAAAATATACAACTTCAACCAGCATGTGTAATGTTTATCTCTGCGCAGCGATCAGCAAACTGTTTTAAATAGACCGCGCGGTTTCAATCCTGACATCAATCCCCGGCTTGAATATATTATATCCTGATATCTCGATCGCGCATTGCAAATGCACAATACATATACAATGTCAACGTTGCTGCTTCGACCTTTTTTTCGCGCAAGAAACTTTTTTCGCATTCGCTCACGTAAAAAGGTGAGCGAACGATCAATTAAGCTAATAACTTGATTACATCGTTGTACAATTCAAATTTGATTCGCGTATGGGAATAATATGTGCGAACAACAACAACAACACCAACAACAACAACAACTTGTTAAAACTCATCGCAATCGCGCACATGTGCACTTGCGTGCCGACAGCAAGGTTTCCGTGCGCTTCCGGAAACTATCAGCTATCAGCGTCGAGTGGGTGCTAGAGAAAGTTTGGGGCAGTCGGCGGCGGCAGCGGCGGCGGTGTAAATTTAACTCGCGATCGACAGCCAGACTGACACTAAACTGGCTGTGCGCGCACGTAACTCGTAACTTTCCGCAAACATGCACTGCCGCCAAACCATGTGCATCCTCCACTTGACGCACATACACACAAATAAACTCTCGACGAAAGCGGTGCTAACCTATTACGAACTTTAATTAAAATATGAATAACAAATAATAGGAAAAATCTCTATGCATGTGCGGAATCATCAGTCGCGCAACACGCGCTGATGATGAGTGGCGCGGTTTTAATGCGCGCATAAACTATCAAAAACGCTCAAGTTTACTAAATATTTATGCATGGTTTAATCACGTTTTTAATTACTCCACGTCTGCGCTCGCACGCTGCTTTACAAGGTACTTGATTAAAACATTTTGTGCGCTTGTTGTGCAACTTTTCCCCGGGCCGCATATGCTGTGCATTATAATATTTGATTAGTTGCTGTCGGCGTACGCTGCAAATTGGAAAACTTATTATGACATTAGTTTTTCCTACTAAAATTAATCAGAAATTGCCACCGTTCATGTCGAGTGCCAACACATTTTTTCGCTGCTCATTATCCGGATTCTCGTAAGTGATTTTATGCATTTCGTTTTGTTATAAGATGTGTCCACATACACACACCGAGTGCACACAGTGCGCGGCGCGGCGCATTTACATAATTGAAACGGCTGCTCGCTCACTCGTTGTGTAGTAGTAATATGCGCAATAGCGCGATGCGATGGTGTAGATTTTATTATAATCTTATTATGCTTTAATATATTTTTACGAGCGCGTGTTAAACTTTCGGCAGTTTACGAGTTGTTTTATTATTTTTTTCGGCCTGAATAAGCCATTATGTATCATTAGAATGAGACCTTTGTTATTCATAACGCACACGCGCACACACTTGCAGCCGCCGCGCGCACACAACCGCGGAGGCAGAAGAAGCTAGCCGGCAGTCATGGGAGTCATGCATTTAGCACAAATTCACGTTCGTTTTATTATGGTATTTCATATTTCGCTTCTTTCATTTCTTCGCTGCTGACAGCAGAACGCAAACATTTTATGCCAAAAGTTTCACTTTTTAACAACGCGCGCCAAGCAAGAAGGCGCGCGCAATGCACACGGACGTTAATAAAACTTGAACGGCTCGAAATTTAAATAAACAAAAATTGCCAACTCTTTTACCCGCTTTGCCTCGCACGTGCAGCGGCTAGGAAATGTTGTTGAATCACTCGGTGTGAGCAGCGCGCGCCCGCGCAAGTCAAATAAAACTGAAAACATGAAAAGCGTGAAAAGTCGTGAAAGAAACGTCGAAAAAAATGCGCATAAATGAGAGCACATGGACACTTTATGACTGTGTTCATTATTTTATTCGCCGGCGGGCCTGGGGGGCCTGTCCGCCTCCCAAACATATTTTTTGACATTTCCAGGCATTGCGCGCACACGTTTATGTGCCGTTTGATATTAAACTTATAATTAAGTTGGATAAAGTCATATAACGCGACTGAGCTTGAAGTTCATCTGTGCCGATATAAAAATGTGCGGTTTGCAGTAGCAGAGTAGCACATAGAGAAAACATAAAATAAAGCAGCAGCCCAAAAATGTGGCTCAGCCAGTTCGTCAGCAAAATGCCACAGACGGAACGCATAAAAATTATTATAGTTTTTCGAATGCACACTGTGGTGTTTCAAAACACATTAATGTTCAAATTTCGGTTCGGGGATTTAATGCTCGTTTATGCACTTGAATTCAGCAACTGAACAGCGTGTGTCGAGTGTCATTAAAACGTCTAAGAAAAATATTCTCAAGCAACACACAAACTTTTCAAGTAACTTCTCGCGTTCGGGGACTTGCTAACTTTGTAAGCTTATAAAGTTCAATGCGTTGCGTAATGGGGATTTCTAATAAAAATCACATTTGGCAGAGAAATTTTCGTCGTAAAAAGTGGGCGCATAAAAATAATCATAACACTGAGAGAGGAAGAGAGTGCATTTTTTAACGGCGCGATTGCGGAAATTTTTACTTAACGTTTACGACGCATTCGCAATTGCATAATGTCTTTGCCATCAAGTGTGCTCGCTGCATGCATGCACGTAACTAAAGAGTGAAGGAGGGAGTACATTGCGATTTGAATGCAACTACTCATCAATAAAACGACTTCTCAATATAATTACCATATCGTTCGTTCGTTCGTTCGTCCGTTGCCTACACTCGGCACACTCACTCGCGGTCGACGAGCCCAATGCAACAACGCATACATAGCGCTCTCGAGCGTGTAATAAAATCGGAGTCCGTAATCGATTCCAATAGAGTTCGGGCAAGTCAATCAAACGCCGCCGTTTCAAAACTTAACGATCGCTATCGACGAATAAATGCAACATTAAAAAACGTGCTGTTTAAGGAACGGGCGCGCGCGCTCGCCGCACTATTGAGACGTTGATTGTGAAAATAAATTTGTTTAACGATTAAATTAATCGCGCTCTGCACGTTTCTTGATTCATGTCTCGATAGCTTTAATTCACTTTTAATGCGATTACGACCTGCATCGGAATTGTTTATTTTGAGCGTCGTATCCATCTATCTCTTCCTGCTTTTAAAGTTGCAGACAAATATTAATTACAAGTAATTCCCCGGTTGACTTTTCTAAATGAAAATACCAACAATAGTTTGGCGGTTGTATTGACAAAACAATGCACTGCATGCACAATGCATGCGCAGATAGTTGGCTGGTAATAAAGCCGTGACAAATTAGTGCAATTTTAAAGTTTGCTGCTCGCTTTGCGTCCGCTCTCCCTTATGGATGCACTTCTTGGTGCTCCCGCTGAGCGCGCGTCGTTTGTCGTTCGTATCCTCGCTGCTGGCTCCAGACGCTCGTTGCTCTCGTGTGTGTGTTTTCCTGCCGTCTCCTGGAAGACGTGGAAGTCTTCGTCGTCATTGCCTGTTCGTTGCACCTCTTTGGCCAGGCGTTATTAAATGAGCGACGGGCGCACAAAGGGTCGGATTAAAGCTTTGTTTCAACGCTTCGCGGTTTCATAGACTTGTCAAACTTTGTCGACTGTGTCGACCGAAAAGAAGGCAGCACAGCTTGCCAAAGTGGAAAGAAGTTTTGCGCGCTAACTCCCTGCTTTTCGCCTTCCATTACGTTCGGCGCGCGCGTCGTTTCCGCTTTCGGAATACTTAACTCGCGCCTCGGCAAAAACGCAAATATAATAATCAATGATATAACACGTTTTAACAGGTCTCGGTCAAATTGGTTCCAGTTTCGCTTCTTTCACAATGCCACGCGTGTTGCGAAAAAAGCAGCACAATGCACAGTGGGCCAGCGATGTTCACTGTCGAT
>JARJDV010006522.1:0-20570 GCA_030264675.1 Anaulacaspis nigra | reverse complement strand
ATTGTTTATTAGTTTTTCCGCAAATTTAGTTCAAAGTAAGACATGATATCAAAGAATATGAATGTTCAACGATTTTGAAAAAGGTTATTTGGCAGAAAAGAGGTAGAAACGGAACCACTGTGCGCCCCACAGTGTACACTGGTTCCAAATGCCATATTTTGGACAAACCTTAATATCTCGATAACCAGTGGACCGATTTGAATAATTCAAATTACGTAGGCATAATAAAATTGTAACACTTCCGTCCATTTAACTCACTACTATAATAGAACCTAATACCTCAGCTCTCGAGTACAATGCTTGCTTTAAATATGAATGTTTGATATATCAATATTAGTGGATTATATTGGCGTCCAGATTATTTAAATTGTTATATTCCGCGCTAAAATAAAAAATTTGGAGGAAAAAATGTAAAGGCAAGCGGCAAATCCATGTGTTCTGGCAGAATGCATGGCAAACGAAAGTCAGAAAAAGTAACTCATTTACGTTGCCTGGTGAAGAGTGCGGTCGAATACAATGCGACCTTTTTTTCACCCCACTACGTTGAAGAATTAAAACAATTTCACCTGATTTGTAAAATTTGNTTCAATAACCAGTGGACCGATTTGAATGATTCAAATTGCGTAGGCATAATAAAATAAGTAGCTACAATAAAGCAATGCATTGCTTTATTATATAATAGAGCAGGCAAATGGGATGGAATTCTTGAAGCTAGGTGGGAAATAGTCGAAATCCTATTACGACATCCAACAACAAAGTAACTTTGAATAACTCTAAATAATATTATAATGCATCATTTATTATATGCATAATTACAACTTAATAAATGGTAATTGAAGCATTGAAGCAATACAATCAATACTTACTTGATAGCCAAAATGAAATAATCACAAAGAAAGCTGAGTATTTTGTTCGCATAATTAAAGTGACATGCAGTTGTAGTATATGAGGCTGATTGAATGCATTTGCTTTTCTTTAAATATAAGTATCGTAAAACGGTAAAACATTCAAACATTTCAAAATGTTGTTCAAGTCACTTGCAATTTTGTTGTGTGCACTATTATTTTCATCAGTTGTAGATACAACGATCGACCACCGTCATCACGAGCATGGTGGAGATGGAAAATGTCAGTTAACCAGAAAGGATTGGGGCTCCATGAGAAATATAATAGCCAAGGGATATAAAGATAAATCACCAGACTATGAGGATTGGATATATTGGCCGAAAAAGAATTTGTTCAAACAACAGGATAGCGATTCTTTGGAGAAAATTATTACCGCAATGAGAGAACATTACAGAGAACAACATACAAAGCATGGTTTTGGTCCATCGGTACCAAATGTGCCGAAGAGGCGCAAGCAAACTCGCGGGGCCGATGGGACATGTTCTAAGGAGCAGGATAACTTGCAATTACAAATGTATTTACCATAATATCGGTAAAAAGTTTATTTTATCTAAATTAAAAACTATGTATGAAAATATATTAAATAAAATAATTTTAAAAATAATAACTCTGTTTTTTATTATAAAATACAAATTACGATTAACCAATGATTGGAAATCAGAAGCAGTATTCATATAAGTGGTTTGGATTTGAAAAAAAATAACAGCCCTAATAACAGAAAATATTGTTCTTAAAATGATATAAAGTCGTGGTATAACGGATGTCGAACAAGATATAATCGACAAAAGTCAGTTTGAAAAATTATATAAGGTCTCGTTCACTATTTATTTAGTGTTAGTTTATTTAGTGTTAGTTTATTCTATTATCAGCAACTAATTTTATCGTTAACATGCTCAGAATTCGATTGCTGTATTTATTGGTATTAATTGTAAATTATTTTTTTGTTGATTTATACTATTTTCTTGAAACTGGAATGGGCGGAATGAATGTAAAATATTTGTTGCCCACACTGAATTTCACCTGTCATCATCTAGACACCTATTGGACCATGCAACACGACATCATCATCTAGTTGAGCTATATTAGGATCAGATAGGAATTTCAAAAAAAATGGAATGTTTGGAAAGCTATGAAATTAATTAAATATCAAAATATCATTATTGAATTATTAGTATTTACCGTGTACATGATTAGAATACTTCTAATTTAAATAAAGCTACTATTAAAATATTTGATAAAATAATGCTTTTGATGGAATAAGAAATGAATTAATTAATTAGCAATGTTGAATATATACATCGATACATTGAATTGTTTTCAAAATACACATTAAACATGCTACGGTATTTGCTCAAAATGGAAATGTTTGTTCTTTCCATGCAGCGCAATGTGACACAAGTGTGATTGACATTTGTTCCGTAGTAATCACGAATGATTGGAATATAAGAAAAGAATGTATAATTTCAAGAACAACAATCAAAAACAATTTTATAATTGTACATTGTGTAACATTATTTAAGGAATAAAAATTTCTACATTGTGTTTCATTATGAAATAGTCTTGTAGAATAACTGGTAAGTAACTGGTAATAATTCAGTCCCACGATATGATGAAAAAATGATGCAAGTAATCTATACATCAAATTTCCAACCATCCAATTCTCAAGTTATATACCAAATTTCATTGTATCCAGTATTCAGAAAAAATACCGTCAAGCAAGGTAAGAAGAACTTTTTAATGTTTTAATATTTATTAAAAGCTAGTTTAATTTATTTTGTTTTTCTTTTTAGCTTTTGCACAAGTCCCAAATTTACCAAATGGACGCGAGCCAATCTTCTATCTTCTATATAAATAAAAATGAATGTTGCTAAGCGCAAAACTCGAAAACGGCTGGAGAGATTTGGCTTAATTTTTCCCTTATGTTACTTAAGTTCCACAGAAGGTTTTAATAATATAAAAATAAAAATTACCTAGACATTATTATTAAAAGCAACGAATTTCCCTTCATGTTAAAAAGTATCTATCGCAGACTATTAATTTGCAAAGTTGATTTACATAGAAACTAGAAACACAGGAAACCCAAAAGTCGATAACAGCTTGACCAATACGGATAATTTCTTAAAATAGTAGCTGCTCGGAGAAGCTTCGCTCTGTCAAAGGATAATAGTACACGTTGAATAAATAATAATATTCCCACGAGTGTCCACGTTATTTATATCGACAATAAATGCCGTAACCGGTAGACCATAACTTAATATAAGGGAGAGGAAGTGTTCATACCCGGCATCCGAATGATACCAACTGACATACCATTTGAATTTAAACAACTACAATTTAAAAAATCATTGGGTCAGTTTTTAATTATTTTCATTGTTAAACTAGAAAACCCATGCTTCTCACATGGACAGTTGTAAGTTGCCTGCTCGCGCGCAATAAAATTGTATTTAATGGTATTGCAGTCTATGAAACAGAAAATTTATTTTATAAAATTATGTTTTGACTAAACAAAGTCTGTCCGGACCGCTAGTATTCAAATAAAATAGAAACCAAAATTGATTCTATAGCTTACCAAACACCAATGAAGGATTTCAAATATATTCAAATTTTACAGTGATAACATGTATGTCAAATATTAATTAAGTGGGTAAATTTGATATTTCTTTAACCAGAATAAGATGACAAAATTCATGCCATGGTATCATTTGGAATTTATATTCATTATATCCGTTCTGAAAAATATTTGAATTTACTGATAAGTAACAAACGGAAAATTAAATTGCTACACGATTTCAATTCGCCTATATAACAAGCATGTCAATTCAATTCCATAAATATTGACTTGTCCCTTATTCGTAAAAAGTGTTGTAAGATAAACAAGAAGTTGCAATTAAAAGTGACCTTCTGTCAACTAAGCTTTTATTCTTAATTTACTAAATGGATACTAGCCAATATTGAAATAAAATACAAGCAAAACTTGATTGTACAGCTTACCAAACACCCATGAGGGATTTCAAATATATTCAAATTTTAGTGTAATAACATGTATGTCAGACATTATTAAGGTGGTAAATTTCATATTTCCTTAACTACAATAAGCAGACAAAGTACATCATGGTATCAAGTGCAATTATATCGATTATATCCGTGCCGCAAAATATTTGATTTTTTTGATAAGAAACAAAAGGTAAATTACAATGGTACACGATTTCAATTCAACATACAACAAACATGTCAATTTAATTCCTTAAATACTCAGTTGACACTTGTCGTAAGGATAGACACGGAGTAGCAAATGAGAGTGGCCTTCTATGGCGAAAATGTCCTAAATGGAATATGACTGTCAAATACTTAATTTGTATAGTTAACAAAGCATAACAAATTGCAGTCAATATATTTTCTTATAAATACGCAACTGAAGCAACAAGAGCTAAGAACTTTCCAAAGCAGTTGGTGCAACAATGTGGACCTTCTACTTTTTGTTTCTCTTATATTGTTTATCAGTGAGTTGTCAATACAGAAAGATGAGTGCAGATTTTCAAAACATTGGCAGGAACAATATGCTCTTGGGTGATAATAGAAATCAGGTACCATCGGGACAAATTTACAGTTCTGAAGAAATCGATTTCAAGACAATGTCGAACGGGATGAACCTGAACCTGGTGACTAAATGGTTTTTTGATAAAATTCAATATTTGTTTAATTTCGTCCTGAAAGCGATGTCAACCTCAAACATAATTCCTGGTCTCGCCTCAGGCTATCAACAAGGTGGAAACCTACTTTATAAATTAGCAGAGATATTATTTGCAAAAATGCATAGTCCCGGTGCTGTTAAGGGAGCTCGAAACTATAATGTGCGGACAACTATTTATCCATCTCCGCATTATTCACAACTTAGAACTCAATCACTACTTCCTATACAATATACGCCATATCGAATGGGACACTACACAGTCCCCAATGGTTTAAGAAGTAAGTAGTTTCAAAATGTTTATGCGAATTCTAACTTTTATGATTTATAAACAATTTTAGTTTCTACTGGCATCCATAAGCATCCACCCAATTCGAATCCTACAGCACAAATTAATTGTTGTAAATCTTTTGCAAGAAGTGTGTAATGTAATAATTAATAAGAGAAAATTTGTAGGGCCTCTTCACACTTTGGCACCCTATGTAAATGGCAAGTAAGCCTTTTGCTAGCAAAATATAATTTTTGCTCTTCTAATTTTACGTTTTGCACAATAACTGCAAGTTATTGGTACATGAAAACAGTGCAAACGGCTGTATTTCATATGGTTTTATTCGGCCTGCTATTTTCCGTGTTTTCTGACGCTTGTGCTCCAACGGCCACAATTCACAAATTCACAATTCCAGTCACACACAATGTGTTACCACGATGGAAAATTCGAGTGCGACTTTCATGTTTATACGATGCATTGGCTGCGTTATTCATACGAATAGTTCTTGATATTGTATTCTATTTGTCCTGTTCGGCGAGCGTGCAATGCTCGCGTTGCATCTGCCTCCAACACTTGAATTATTTATTAGTGCAATGGGTGGTGGGTACTTTTACGGTTGCAAATAAACAAAAACTCTAACTTTATATGTTCACTTAAAATTTACAAATGGTTAAACCTTATTCCAATAACTATTTGTTTCATACTTCAAATTTTCGTCTATATTTGTACGTAATTTATTCAAACGCTGAAGCATGCGCTTTATTCGCGCAAATCAGAATATTTAAATTCCGCGCAAGTTTGCAGCAATTTTAAACGTTGATTGAATTCTATGAGCATAACTGTAACTCGCATGCAAGACTCGGTCGAGTTAATGAATGAACGACATTATCCTTTGGCGTTTTCTAGCGAATTCCTAGTCGACCACCGGAGCTCTTAAAGCGCGGAATTCGCATCGAATGAGCATCCACGTCTCTTTGTTCCGCGCACGCACACGGCACATAATGAATGAGTGAAGCAGAAAACGCAATGCATGCGGCCGTAAACTTCATTGGCATTTCGTGCTTGTTGTATTTGCGCTCGTGTTACTTTTCCTCTCATGCATTCGAACAATTTTGCCTTTTGCGCTGCCGCATGCAAACTTCAACTTTACCCTGGCGTTTTCAGCTTCATATACACATGTTCAGGTGTATTGCTTCAAAGTACTTCTGGAATTATACGATTTCCCAGTACGTGCGCAGGTCTGTGATTTATAAAGAGCAAGTAATCCTCTACTCCTGATCCCGAAATTTGTGCAATTTATGATAATAAAATACCTGCATAAATGCGCTACAACTCAAACAAATTTCATGTTCTTAGACATATCAAGTGCACACATTTATTTCACCTTTGCGAGGTTTTTTATTGCTCGCGAAACACAGTGATTTAAAGTTTTATAATGATAAAATCTACCTTAATCTTGATACTCCTTGTAAATAATTTGAAACTTACAAAGATGCACACTTAATGGACAAGTAGAATATTGCTTAACGAAAATGAATGCGCATAAAAGAGTAAAGCGAGTCATGAGAGCAGAATGAACTCGGCTCTTCGTTGAAGATGCACCACCAATAATTCATCTGCATTGCATTATACGAAGTGTTGAATTATGGGTACGCGCATAGCAAAAAGCACGAATGTATGGTGCCGAAGAAGCCGAAACGAATTCCATTTCGTTGCAGCGCCACATAATTTGCAATACCTGCAGTTTTCGCGCGGCGTCAAGAGAGAAAATTACTTTAATATCGTTACGTTACGCTGTTCTTCTTCCACGCTTCCCAGCATCGGCTATTTCCATCTTGCTTCTTCGCTTATATCGTACCTTTGAGCAGCAGCCTGATGTGTATCTCAGACACTTTCATTATGTAAACATAAAGTTTATGTTCCTGCCGCCTCGCACACTTTTGTTGCATCCGTCTGCTTCTTGTTTCTCGTGTTTCCCTTCAATGCGTTACCGTCATTTCCACCTTAATAAATCTATCTTTTCGTTCGCGTGTTGTTTCTTTGAGAATAATTCAGTTTTACCATCTCTTTCATTATACCCTATGCATAATGTACTAAGCGGAAAATTGTTATTTTTCTATGCATAATCAAGAAAAATTTAATGTGCCGCAGAATTTAATGCGAGCTTTGTAAAACAACCAAAAATATAATTTACATATTCTTTGAATTCCATTATGAATTCATTATGAAAACTCCGGTGTTTACGAAGAGAAATCTGATACAAAATTAGACTGGAAAACTCAATTAGCATTGTAAAATCTAATCAGCGTGTTGAAGTGAAGTGATCAAAAATTCATTAGGGCAAAAAGGGAAACACAGAAACTCACACTCTATTACCCGCAGAACAAGTCCAGAATGCATTAGATCACGTTCATTTTCCCAAAACTTGAAACACATGAATTTCATTAAAGTTGCGCTCCGCAATAACTTTTCAAAATGTGTGGCTAAAACTCTCGGTATTATAATAATACTTTATATGCATACCGCCTCAAGTAGAAACGCGCCTTGTTCGCAAACAACATTAATCACGAGTATAATTGTCAGATATCAGTTGCGCTGTTGCTTGTGCACATTCACCACCGAATTCATTGGATTTAATAATGCGAAACATTTGCTAATGCTGCTGCTACACGCTGGTCAATTTGTATAATTGTGCAAATATATACACGCTTGAAGCACCTTCACTTGCCTGGATTATTGATCAAAAGTACTGATAGATTATTCTGAAGCGGCGGTGTGCACGTAGCGCCGGCTATCTCTGCAGTTGAGGGAAATGTGTACGTACATTTCGGGTTTATTTACGAGCCGGGCTGCTGGTGTTTCCTTCGATCTATCAGTGGACGTTATGAATGAATCTCTGGAGGATCGTCTGCCCTGGATTCGATGTTCAATGCTTCGTGTTCCCGCCAGGAGGATCAGGCTGACGCCAGAGAAAAAGGACGAGTGCAGTGTGCAGCTCATCGTTCGGTTAGTCTTTGCTTTCCCTCAACGTTGCTTTCGGGTTTCCTCACGAGGGGATGCATTGAGATATTACATGAAGCTTGCACAATTCTCTCATGAAATATTTCCGAGTCTTTTTCACTTTCAGCTCGCAAAATAAAATGAGGAATTTAAGGAATTTGAGATATTTTAGAAATTCGGATGGTATAAATAATATCAAATAATAAAATCGATAGAAATGTAATACATTTTTTCAGTACAAGTTCCGCAATCGTTGTTTACGATTTGCTCTATTTTGCCATAGCAATTCTGAAGTGGTTTTCGACTTTTTCGATTCGTCGCAATGGGACGTAAAACATAATAAAATATTGGTGGTTACCTGAAGGCATCTTAGTTTCTAAATATCCCAATGGGATGCCTGAATGCCGCGTTCGATATCGGTGAACGAGGGAAAAAATCGCGAAAACGCTTAGTAACATTCGGTAAATCGTCGCAGCTCACATATGCTACCCACCCAGTCTGTAAATGCTGTCACTCTTCACGATTTTTATTCTTTTTCTTCGTTGGCTTGTGCGTTTCTTCGCTTGCGGTGGCGTTTTTCCACTTTGTGTGATGTTGACGGCGGCGCCGTCACTCGCGTTTCACATTCGACATTTTTTCCGCATTTGTGTGTCCACAGAAAAAACAAGTCTTCCTACTGCGTGCGAACTCGATGTGCTAGATGCATGCCGTCGAACCGCCACACGACAGTTACGGAACGACAACGAGTTTCCAGCCAGATAACACACTGAATTTTAAATGAGAGCTGAAGAGAACAAGTTTTGCATTTTCGACTTTTGCATTTTGCCTCTGATTTCCACGATTATTTTCTAAACTGCGAGATATTAAATCTCTCTCAATTTTTCATATATAATATTTTCCCTCCGGTTTAAAAAATATAACCCTGATTTTTGTTAGAAAAAATGTTAGTTTAACATTTTGCCGAATTAATTGCACCAACAAATTCGTGGAGACTGGGGTGGAAAATTCATATTCGCAGGCAAGACAAACATAAACGCGTACAAATTTCAAGCAGCCGAGGGAAATTCACGAGGTCGAAGAAATAACATGCGAAGAAATAATAGCAAAAGGCACATACGCGTGCGTCATAAAAGAGGATCCTGCGTTCACAAAGTAAACGAATCCTACGTATCCACCTATACATGATAGACGTAGGGTGGTATGTTGATGGAGAGTACCCTCTCCGGATGGGAAAATCTTCAACTTGAATGAAATCCTCGCGCGCTTCGTCAAAGACGCACCTCGCTGCTCAGTTTTCTCGTCGTAATGTGCGAATATTCGTACTTGTCCCATTCGTCCATGGCATAAACAGTCACTGGTCGTATTTATTCACCCTCAAAGCGAGGACAAAATGAGCAGAAAGAAGCGAAATGTTCCGTTAACACAGGTTGAATCTACCATCACCCAGCAGGCAAAGAGGGAGGGAGTGAAAAGTGGAGGAAAAGCAGGAAAGCAACATACATTGGTACTCTCGTGTAGCTGAGGAAAATTGGCAGAAAATGGGACATGAAAATTGAGATTCTTTGATATGAACAACGACCACACTAGGACTCGTTATACATTCACTCGGCACACACGTGTATTCCGCCACGCAAAAATGTATGCAGGACTATAGCAAATGCGCAGCACGCCGGGAGAATTCACGTAGCGTAAAGTGGCCAACCACCTGCAGACTTATACACCTGCTGAGTCTGTATTTGCTTGGTTGAATGAGAGACTATGTGAGTATGCAAATATTTCCTACGTTCTTTTATGTCACTTAGATTACGAGGCAAAATTTATTGAGTTCATATTCATTGTTATATAATTTACTTTTTATAGAAATGAATAAACTAGCAAGGAAAATTTCAGGATATATTCTTACTCTGTTATTGGCTATTTTGCAATTTAAATATTGATGTAAATTATTTGTATAAATTTAACATAAAAGTTTATACACTGAGAGCGTGGCATAACAAGAAATCGATGTCAAACTCACCTAAAGTGTTTGCGAAAAGTTTTCACTTTCTGTTTGTGTTTTATTTAAAAATTCATTGGCGTCTGAAAAGTTGGTTGGCGTGCTGTTCATGTTACGTATTAAATATTTATACTTTATGATGGATTTTCTAATCGTGTTTATTAGCCGTACACTAAACCTAACCCGAAAATACTACACGAAAAAGTGCCATACAACAAGGTGTGAAATATAAAATCAAGTTTTTAAAGCCTCTCGTTCAAGAAGGGCGTTCAATTTATACGGTGATAATTTTTATTAAATTGCGTAGGCGGCGCGCGTGTATGTGATATAAAGTCACGCATCAAGAAGCAGCGTACACATTTTCACACACCTTTTGCCACCCTTTCGCCTTCTGCGCGAGTGCACACAGCAAGTTAAGTAAAACTTTATAAACGTCGTAAAGGCCGCTCCACTCTACGCACACCGAAACACACGTTGCGGCCTGCTGCTAAATGGTATTCGAATATGGAATATTTCCAAGGAATAAAGGTGCTTGTTAGACAAGTTCAAATTGATAAAGTTAAAACTTGCTGAACATTCGCACAAGTATGGAACTTAAGATGAAACTTTAAACACTCTCCACACACGCGAAAAAACCAACTTTTCGGTATCGCTTTTAAAGTGTCCGGCAAAGCATACAACCTTTTTCGGCCGTTCGTAGAAAAACACTTAAATTGAACTTTTTTTAGCAAGTTTGAAGCTTTAGAATTAGTTCCTGCTTAATGCACTTTAAACATGGTCTTTGATTATTATTGGGGCTGTTGTTATAGCGTGTTACGTTTTGAACTAATTCAAGTTTTAAGTACATATTGTATTAAGAAACTTGGGCAATGGATTTGCGCTCGCTCACGAAACTTTTCGCCCCCTAATTGAACGCACTTTCCCACCTTTTATAATAACACCGCGGTGCTGTAATAACAATTCAACCGCAAAACGCGAACGAACAAAAACGCTGCCTAAAAGCGGATGAAAACAAGAAGAGAGACGGGAAGGGAACATGAAAAGGGCAGAACAAACAATAAAAGTCAAAGGCAATATAGAATATTATATTGTTCGTAATAGCGGTTCCGGGCATTGGGCTAATAAGAAGAAAACTCTTGCACACTCAGTATAAACTCAAAACCACTCGTTTTTGTTGTTTGTGCTGCGGTAAACAACATAAATGTGACACAAATATAGCAAATAATAATGTTAACGAAATAGAGCTTATTGTCTGTGTTACATTAAATAGGAACATTATACAGCTTGTGGCCTGATAAAACCGCATACTTAATTTACCTGCATAAGTTATAATTACATCTCAATTTGCCTTTTATATCCAACTTAAAAGTGCTATATTTGATATATGAAGATATACCAAGCTATAAATTATCCTGATAATTCAAATATTATATTGCTGTTTAGCAAATAACCATTCGTTTGAATATCGACGGAATTCAATTTACAAAACGATATTTGGGGGTGGAAATTGAAAGGCACCACGCATTCTATTATTAAATAAAGCAAATACCGCTTTCGACGACAATACATTGCGGCTCACACACCAAACACTCGAAACACGCATGTATGCATGACTTGATGTATGATATACCGCGGAACGAATTCTTTATTTGACAGCTTTCTTCCACTTTCTCCACTTATGCTAAATACACGAGTGCGATGAAAGACTGTGGTACAAAGTGCGTACGAGCGCAAATGTAGTTTTTGTTTTGTTTGGTTAGGAACTAAAGCGCTCAAAGTGTACTAAAAATAATGAAAAATTCAAAGAACGTTTTAGGACACGTTATGACGAAAATTTTGTTTCGATTATTTATTATACTTTCAGATAGAAGCTTTTTTGTTATCATGGCAGTTGCTCCATCATTTCATTGTTTTCAAGAGGCACATATATCATTCACGGAATTTTCCATGATCAACAGTACAAGCGCACACATGACGTGAACAAACAGCTGTTGTTGTTGTTTCAACATTTTCCTACAATGTTTTATGTTATATTGGTTACATGTTTGTGGTCTTATATGTGATAATAAAGGATGAGTGTTTATATAAATTGACGATGAAACGAGTGAACAAATTCGGTGAATAAATAGTTCTTGTTGAGCACGGGCAAAAATAAACAAATTTCAACTGGTACAACGTTTACCTATAGTAGTTTAGAAGTACGTAACAAATTTCGTTATATAAATTAAAAATCACTCACATTTAACACTACACACTGATCAAGCATTTTACTTTAGGATATAATGAACGCCACTTAATAAACGTGAATTAAGCTATTATTATTTTGCCGTGTCATAAAGTAATACATACACAACATGTAATTTACTGTGATATATGACTGCTCATTAAAAATTATTAATTAATGAAATCCAGGTATACGTAGCAACACGTATTGAGGCGCAAAGCCATATAATTAATATTCACAGCACATGCGTGAGTGTCGAATTAGTTTTCGACGGCAACATGAAGGTGAAATTCTCAGGAATAGATTTCCATAGACGCCACCATTGCCACCGTCGTTGCCGCCTCTCGGTGAACTAACAACTAGCACACGCATAATATATGGCGCTCCTCTCAGAGGCGGCTTTCAATAAGGAGGCACATTGGAAGGCTGTACGTGTCTCTGCTGTTTGACGCACGCTTGATTGACTCTATTCAATTCGCAAGCGCAATGAAGAAAGTCACGCTTTAAGTTTCCCGAGAAGCCAGAGGACCGCGATATAGAACCAAAGTCGGTATTCCAACAATGCACCTTATATGAATTTCAGTTACTAATTCTCTGCAAATCCAGAATAAACAGTGTATTGATTGATTATAAAAAAATGTTTGATTTTCCACCCGCTCAGTTTTACTAAACACAAAAGGCATACGTTATTCCCGAAAGTTGGACATTGTTATATATTCACCATGAATCAGTGCGACCATCCAGCAGGAGATCCTAAACAATTTATCGCCAAAGAAAGCGTAAACAAAAGGGACTGAATGTCCTGGCTGGTGTTCTACTTTTGCATTCTATCACTATGTATCTACGTAGATGCTCCTTCCTGCTTTTCACCGCGCATAAAACGCGAATGACAAGAGATAGAAGCCGGAAAAGAGAGAAAATCTCAGTGACTAGCATCGGGCATCGTTATCCAACTATGCATCCCACCTATATCGCTTCAATTCAACCGCAAACCGGACAAAAAACTGCACAATGCACCACCTATGTTTGCGTCCTATACAGTTGTGTAAATCTGCATATTTGCCAGAAGATTTATGGGCGAGCGTGCACAAAAATTGTTTGCAGAATGCGAACACACATTTAGGAGCATTTCATGTCCGTGAGGCTTGTTTCCCGAGAGCAATTTGCCATTTTATTAAATATTCTTTTTGCGCGCTGCAATACAACAACAGCTATTCAATAGCCATATACACGGATTTGCAATTAGCACCAGTCGAACGTGTTATTTTCCAGTGGATCAGCTTAATATAATCAGCGCTGTCCGTATTGAGAGGGAGATAATGCGGGGCCCCGTCGCGTCTGTAAGTGAGGATTCAATCGATTTGTATGCCGGTTGCGATCCTGCGTCCGCCGCATTTCTCTTTCGGTCGACATAAAGCGAATTGCCCAACCAGTCGTAATTAAATTAATTAATTTCTGTATTATATTAATGCTTTGTACAGATCACGACGGATGCAATACGTAATATCCATAGCACTAGTTGTTTTATGTCCTGCAGATAAATGACGAATGCACATGCTATGTACATCAAAAGACATGTGCGTGAAATGTCCAACTTAATCATCATTATGTTCCTGTAAGCACATGCTACTAGTAATAAACTTATTAATAATTTACGATGTGATTTACTGATTGAATCATATCCGATTACAAGGAAATGAAATTTCCGGAAAACACATAGCCTGATGCAAATGTGAATTTAATACCAGATTTTATTTATTTAATTATGTTTCATCATTTCCATTTTATATTTATGCATCTAGTCTCCCTCTTGTTTTGGTATATATAATTAAATTTTGTGCGCCGTCGCCGCCACCGCTGCCACCGTCGTTTGCCGGCTGATGACGCAACACAAATCGACGTATGCTTTCAAACGAGCATACGATGAAAATTGCGTTATGAAAATTTCATTCGACAGTCTGCGAATGACCTACATGCTTGCGTCTAATATTTTCATGCACTTTGAAGAATGGCTCGAAGCTTTTACGTCAACCTCCACCCGCTCTTCCACTTAATTGTGTTTGCGTTCGCTATTTTATTGATGAAGTTATAGACGTTTAGTTTTCTCTCTGTCGTGAAAATACACATCAAAGAAGCGCGAACAGTGTTCTTGGTCATTTAGTATTTCTACTTGCTTTTTAATTGCGATAAAAAGCACATGTAATCATGCAATTACAGCGCGTAATTTGTTCGCAAAGAGCTAATTTATAGTAATTTAGTGCGCTATTGCATGCCACGTGAAACTTAAGACGAGTACAATTCAACGCAATGTTAGTACCACGCAATTTTTTCCTCTCCATTCGCAAATATAATTCAATTAAAATGCTAATCCTAAGTAATAGAAGAAATGTTGCATGTTTATTTATTTGTTGATTTCACTAAACGAAATTAATAAGACGTAAAGTTTGTATTGCTCTTTCCGTTGCATAATTTAATTTTTCTCGCCGATAGTTGCGCAACAAAAGGGCGCAAACTATGCTCAAAATTAATAATATATAATTAGCAAAAGTTTTACAATTTACGTTTACTTCGTCCGCTTCTTAATTACACTAAAAGCATAAAAATTACCTCACGCTTGTTGCCTGCTTAGTGCAGTAGTTATTTTTAATCTTATCACTTAATTTTCCATACAATGGCGACACGCCAGCAGCGGCCGCCAGGGGCGCAGCGTGCACAACAAGCAATAAATTATTTTAAATAAAGCGCGTTTATTCTTCGTGATTATTTTCCACTTAGCATGCAAGTCGGTTCAACGTGCGCACGCGTTTCAAAGTTTTGCCACTCGCTTCTTCATATTTTTCTTTCTCTTGTTGTCCTCCAGTAGCGCTGCGTTTTTCATCTTCGACCTTTCACTCGCTGATTATATATGAGCGCTTCCTTCGTCTATTCCGTTCAGGGAGTTTCCCGGAAACTTTGTTTGCCTGCGCTTAAGAATTAAGATGCCGTAATAATGTTAGTCTTCGTTATGCCAGCCTACGCAAGGATCATCATATTGAGTGATTTTTATTACGTTATTCACATGTATTTAGAGAAAAAATATTTTCATCCTGAATTTCAATACACAAAATATATGAGAATTTTCATGAAAATATCTATAGCCATTAATCCACAAAACAATTGAGGAGTTTTTTGGAAGGATTTCAATGCACTGAGAATTAGAATTAATATACCTACCACCTACGCACAAACCAATATTGGAAAACAAAAGCAAGATTTGTTTTCAGCCGTATAATTTGTTCAACGAAACACGTTGGAAGGGATGCATGATGTGCGGTTTGCGCGCGGGGGTGGTTATAATGCAAGCCGTACGCGGCGTTGGCGGCGGCGAGCATTGCCTAGATGAGCATCAGGCGAAGACGACACGTTTATAAATTGTATTCATTAAAAGGTTGACGTTGACATATTGGCAAATGTTGAACACGCTCAGTTTAATGCGGCTAATTTCATCGGCTCCACGCCCGCCTTTAACATATTTCACCGCATTGCGCTTATCTGCCAGCATGTTTTCCATATTTCTTCCTGTCGTGCGCGCGTTGTCGATCAAAGATTCCTCCATTAATGAATTCACTCGCCTAGTTTTCCAGCTATGGAAAGCGGTACAAAAAAAGAAGTTTTCATTAGGTCATCAATGCTCGAGAATATCGTAAAAACGACGCTTAGCGTGCGTCTTTGCTTTTCATTTGATGGGCAACGAATGCAATTAGAATTATTCAAATGTTCGGTAGTAATACTTAGTGATATCAATGTCAGCCAAACCGCGGGTTGCGCACTGCGTCAATACATTGGGCGCACATCGATAGGAGATAATGTCGTAAAATTTATTATGATGACGCCAATCGTAAAAAATTATGGCTTTTGCACCACTTCCGGCCGCTTTAACGTGACGCTTTTTTACGCCATTTCCGGCTAAATAAGATTTTCGGCTATTGTGGTTGGCGTTTGTTTCCAACGCCTGTGGAATTTATATAAATTTTATTGACGCACCCATTTAATTTATTAAATTAGAGCTATATAGAATTAATATCAGTAAGCAGCCAAAATCGACGTGGCTAAAACCCGGTAACTAAAGGCCACGCGGTAAACAGCTAAACGTATTAATTATGCGTGCTAAAATATCATTTCCGGTTGTAAATAACACGTTCAAACAGGGCGGTTGCACGTGCAAGACCTCAAGGAAGGATAACGGCGGTAATAACTTTCTAATTACACCTTTTGCACGGCTCGCGCGCCGCCGAGTTGGCCGTTTCCGGCGCCGACGAATACGAAAATGTGTCGCGCGGATATTTATTGGGCACTTGTTCAGCCCGAAGAAGTTGCGCGCGCCGGCGGCCACTTGGACCGAACGAAGATGACAAATTTCGCCAACTTCCGAATGGCTAATTAATTAGAAGACTCTCAAACGAAATTAAACTTTCATTAAGCGGCCAACGAGAAGCGCGGCGAACCCAATTGAAAAAGCGTTAGACGCTTTACAGCAAACCCCAAAAATCATTGAATGAAACGTGGATTGCCCCTGACGAGCACTAAGTGCACCCACTTTAAGCATAGAAAAGCAGAGAATGGTTTTGTTTGGAGTTGAAACTAACGTTTTCCTCAAGTTGTGCGCGAGGGGCCAGCAACAAGATGAAGATATAAAGGGTATGAAACGTATCTCTTCCGTACTTGAAAACTCCTGGGACTCGGTCCGCGCGCCTGATCCGGGATCGTGCGCGCATTGTGGGCGAATTTCATTCCGGAGCATTTCTATTCCAAGAAACCGAGAGGAGTATTCACAATTCTTTCAGTAAACAAACAACAAACACACATATTGCACAATACGTTTGAGACCACGACAAGCTAGGAGGAATGAATGCAAAGACCTTCTTGAGTACATCAAGTTTCTCGGCGAAACCAATAGAAAATCATGTCGCTGACTTTCGCAGGAGGACGAAGGCTGACTTGTAGAAAATCAATGTTGTTCTATTGAAAAGCAACGAATCCTTTACATACATATGGTTCAGATGTAATGCAGTTATCTGAAATTATCAATTCAAAATTCTAGAACTACACTGCCCATGTTTCTTTAAATGAAGGACAAAATGAACTTCATTTGTTGTTATTAATTAGTGAATTGTGGAATCCAGCACTGTGCATCAACGCGTCGGAACTCTCGTTACACGTGGCAAGGACGAGACGCGGTGCACGTAATATTAACCGTAATCGCAACCATTTTACCGCATACACACTGCCGCCGCTCACCGCTAACAAAGTGATGTAATCTCCAAACCGAATACAAAACCAGGATGATGTGTTCCGAGCTACGAAATGCTAGGAATTGTCCTAGTACACCTACTTGCTTTCCTCGAATTTCTCGCCTTGCACGTAGTCGCCCATGTAAACATCAACAATTCCCTTTTCGCGCACTGCGTGTGCGTAGTGCAAACAGTGCTAAAAGATCTTCGCCCATAGTGTACTTGCTGATTGTACGGTCGCATCTATCACGTGCGCCTAACGTGCGCCTCGTCCTGGACCGGAACGCACGACACGGCTGGCTCTAGGATGAAAGGGAAACCGAACTGTTTGCCCGTTTGAATACGCACGCCACGCGTGTGCATGTATCGCACATTCGTACGCCCATTAAGAGGGCACGCGGAGCTCTCTCGTGTAATGAACAAGCCTCATCAAAACCCAAAGCGTTATTATTGTCATCACATTTGATTATACCTCTCGCACACGCGCTGGAGCGCATTCCACATAACGATTCGTCTGCTGATTTGCTCATGCCCTACCGCGTGATAATTATTCAAATGTAATTATAAGTTATTCTAATGCAAATGCACGTGATATACGCATTTGTCAACGGCCTTCATAATTGTCCACTTTAACCCTTTGTTACCACTTCGACAAAATCACCATAATGGTTTTTTTGCGTAACCTCAGGAAGCTATAAATATTTATTCAGAAGGAATAATTAATATTTCAACGCAATCAAAATAAGTCCATTCGCATTAAGTTTAATTGCATTTTTATGACTTGCGTTATTTAGGTTCAAATAAAACTGCAGAAGTTTTTGCTTTTAATTATCCAGAGGCGAAGAAAAACGGCAAGAACGCTGCGAGAAACTTAACTTAATAAGGAGCAATTGAGTGCTTCAATAAAGCAGTAAACATCCTTCCAATTAAAACGCAGGCGCACTTAAGCCACGATAGTGCAGCCGCGTGAAGGATGAGAGACTAGACATAATTAAAAATAATTATTGATAGTTCATTAATGCATTCCGCCTCGCACGATGCCCAACTTAAGCCACATGCATCCAGTTATAGTGCGCGGAATGAAGACTCACTATTGAAGCGAGACGGCACTCGTTGATGAGTGCATCCTAGTGGAAATCATTAATTTTCAATAGTGCCTGCGTCATCATCGAATTAGCGTTGCATTTCGGTCACTGGATTTCAATATTTAATCATTATTTGCATGCATTTATATAATCATTTGTGTGCGCTTAAAATTAAATAAGTGTAATTTACCTTGAACTGGAGCGTAAATATTCAGATACAGGCAATCCTCACTCTGATTTTGAAGGTAGGGCAGTAAACGCTTAAGGTACTCCAACCGACCGCGAGGCATCCGCTTCAACGCGGCAGTTTCATTACGCACATCCGGCAATCGTTGCGGACAAACGGGGCTGAACTTATCGGCAATCTTCACCCCCGACCACAGAGCACCCGTCACCGGCGGCATAAATCGCAGGCTGCCGAGTGGCGGGCTGGCATATGGAATACCTCGGAACACCTCGACGGGCTCAAGGTGCTTGGCATCCAGCTGCACTATGATACCACTCACATCGCCGTACTTGGTACGCACGATGCGCGATGTCAACGGCGCCCGATCGGCACCCGGCGCCGGCTCGCACACCACCACCACCCCCAGTACGGCGACCACAATAACAAACGCGCACTCTGGCCGCCGCATCGTGTGCTTGCTAGTGTGTCACTCTTGTTATCCTCCTTCTCGATGGATAATTAACGGGCGGGTTATGTTTAGATAGTCCTGGTGCGTCAACGCATTTATAGCCAGTGTATGCTAATGATGTAGCATTTACATATTTTAGAAATTAATTTACCACAACGCGCACAACACAAACACGTTTGATGTGGCATTAGCACCAGAACCTGAGATCTCCCAGCGCAATCAAACAATCAACACTAGGACAAAGCGGATCACGCGAAGTGATTGGACGAAATTAATCCTTCATCTTTGTCAAGTACAGCACCATTATTATGTTATTCCAATATTTAGTAGCTTTGTTTACAACACGCATTTTGTTAACTTAAGATTAATAGTCACTCGATGTTTGCTCTTATTGTTTTATGATTGTAGTGAGAAAGTTGGGGAGTTATCCTTGAACACACAATTAATTAGGCTTAGTGTATGGGTAAGCGGCTGATAGTGTTATCAATAATACGATTGATAATCAGATACGATATTCACGCGCACGTAACCATGAACGCCCGTGCGACGCAATCGTCACGCGCCGATTCCTGCAGCCTGACTAGCATCCAAGGCGTCGCGACGCCTCGCAATAGTCCTGCAAACGCGAGCGCCCCCTTTGCGCACCCGCATCCACTCGCCGCCGCCATCCGCACACAAACACACGGGAGGAATCCGAACGTCCCTGGTCGCATTTCGGGCGTGCGTTCGGTTGGCGGCGGCGGCGGCGGCTGCTAGGCGAGTGGCGGCGCGCTTCGATTTGTTAATTTGCGAACGCGAGCGCGCTCCAAACATGACTTTGCTTCGTTCATGCAACATCCATCGTTCATCTGGCAGTCGCGTCTCGTCCTCTGCTTATGCATGCGCCAAGGATAATCGCAACCTGTGCAATATCAGTTCACATATCTGCATACAATATTGCGTGGAAATTCAATTTAATTACGCAGCCAATTCAATGCATGCTTATACCATTTTTCTAATGATCCCCTACGTTCACATATCTTTTATAAAGCATATATCAGATTTATTCGTACATGGAATAAATGTTACGCATGGAATTGCATTATATTAGCAGAATAGGAAATTTGTTAAGGTATAAGCAACTTAATCATTCTGCCTACCTGATAAATTTTTGTAGCAATTCGTTAAAATTTTAATGAGATTCTTACAAAGTTACTCGCTTCAGTAATCCTGTCTTAAGAGGAATTTAATTACTTTTCTAAATTCAATGCTCCTAACGCCTTTGCCATCATTTGGGCCGTTTTTCTATGAATCGTTTTGGCTTTTATAATTTCCAAGCAATTAGTAATGTGCCGATTGTTTCAATATGAAGTTCTCACAAAGTCAGATAAAAAAATAAATTTTTGGCGGTTATGCAGGGGGTTATGAGGTTGATGTGTTGATGGAGGTACGCATGGCGGTGGAGTAGAATGATTGTTTGGACGCGTCGTAGTTGTTTGCTCTTTATTAGTTGTTGGCGT
>JARJDV010006512.1:0-19500 GCA_030264675.1 Anaulacaspis nigra | reverse complement strand
TAATAGCGAGCCGCATCGGCCTCGCACGTCCCGCAATTTTTAAATCTGTAATATCTTCCAAAATATTAATTGGATAAGGATTAATGCTGTATAGAAAATTAGCCATTATTTGTCGCAAAAAGTAAATGACAAAATATGTTATTGTGGGATACCCATAAGAGATAGACATATTCCGTCGCGGAGTTTTCTGTAGACCTTTTCAATGTGTACAATATTTAGTACATTATCTTGATAAATCTCGTAGGGTTCAGCCTCCATTTGCAATGTGAGCGGAAGAAATGGAATTATTTACGACATCACATTAGAAACCTCAAAACTAACAGTTTTTCTCACCTATTTAATGGATGTTATTATACATATAAACCTTCTTCTTCAATCACTCTATCTATTAATAAAACAGCATCAAAATCCGTTGCGTAGTTTTAAACATTTAATCTTACACAGGGATGTAGAGACAGAGAAAGTGACTTTATTTTATGTTATCTAGTGATATGTAAATATGATAATGGCATCTATTTAAAATATTTTCTTACGAAAGCTTAAAAATTATTTTCTTTGCAACAGTTTGAACTAGTGTCGACCTCACTCCTGGATGACGTAAAATAGACACAGATAAGTTAAAATAAAAGTAGGTGTCTTTTATATTGAATGTTAATTATACCAGCTCCCGATAGGTGTCCGTTAGGAACTTAATTTTATGCATTATAATTTTAATGCTTTATAGTAGTATATTTATTTAAAACATTTTAATCGTTAATCTCACTTTATTTTTGAAGAATAGTTTAATAATCTTATCTTTACAAACTTTGGACAAACAGAGTTAGTCATGCACTCACTGTTTATATAGTTTACAGACAGTCGTTAATTTACATATATGCAAGCTATAAATTATCGTCACCCCAGAGTCAATTTCCAGTTTGATAACATAAGGTTAAATTCGCTTCGACTCGCTGTAATAAACTATTCTATTACAATGCTTAAACTAATAATATTATTATTTGTCATTGCAAAGAGTGATTGCCAATTGGTTACAAAGGCGGATTTTTACAAAGTGGCTATTATAGAATATCATCCAGAAGTTATAGGATCTTTTGCTGAAAATTTAAATCATAATTTAAATAATTATAAGAAGATAGTAGAAAATATTAGTGAAAATAACAAGGTAAGTAATGAATTTTTACAATTAAAATATAACTTTTGCTAGTAACACAATTTAAAGGATTTAGATATTGTAATATTCCCAGAGGAAGCATTGGTGTTCCAACGTTATCCCTATACTAGAGAAGAACTTTTAAAATATGCAGTTAAAATACCTGACAAAAACGAAGATCCAGATTGCACATTAACGATAAATCATTTAGATGTCATAAGATGCCTTAGTAAGAGAGTTAAAGTTTATATTTTGGTAAATTTAATAGAGAAAGACAATAATGACGAAATGTTTAATACAAATGTGGTTTTTGATCGACGTGGACATGTAGTATCAAGGTAAGTGAAAGAGAGAGCATAAATAAATATTATTGTTGACAATGTTTTTCAAATTCTAGCTATAGAAAAATGCATTTGTTTGCGGAAATATATATTTCAACTCCATCAAAGAAAGTTGCTATATTTGATACAGACTTTGGCGTGACATTCGGGATGTTTACATGTTTTGATATTTTATTCAGAAAATCTGTTGAAGAATCAATACAAAGTGGAGTTAAACATTTTCTATTTCCATCATATTGGTTTTCAGAATTGCCTCACCTGACATGTAAATACAAATTACCATATGCAGATGAGTAGGTATTATTTTAATTTTTTTAGCTATTCAAGTTCACCATGGATGGGCCTTGAAGTATGATAGTGTGTTAATAGCCTGTGGTACTAAAAATATTACTGGCGCCACAGGAGGTAGCGGTATTTACTTGGGTCGAAAAGGACCACTCACAAGCATTTTAACTTCTAATGATACAACGAATGTAATAATTGGCCACGTTCCTAAGGATCACCATCGGACACCTGCCTTACCAAGAGAAAATGTAAGGGAAAAACTTGACAAATTTTACTTCTGGAAAGATGCAATGCCACTGGATCTGATATCCCTTGAGACTGAGGTCACTTTGCACAACAATACCAATTATTTAAATAGAACATTTTGCTACAAAAATACACAGTTCTGTTGTCACTTTGCATTGGAAGTGAGCAGTATTGAATATTTATTCATTGCCATGTACGATGGACCTAAACAAACCGGCGGTGGCGTATTAAATGTTCAAGTTTGCATGGTGCTTCAAAGTTCTCCATCTGGTTACAAGACTCTGTAAGTATTGATGCAAGTTGGAGAATGTCTCGTATCAAAGGCGATTCAAATTTGCTTGGAGTAGAAGCAAAGTTTTCTCAGATCTCAGTTGACAACAATGAAAGTAGTATTTGAGTATAGATTCAGAGTTTTTGTCATAATTCAAAAAAAAAAACGTGGTTACTAAAGGTACTGTTTTCTACGAATATGGGCATACAACTAACACAGCGCGGGCTTTAATGCCTTTATTAGAGAAAATCCGTCTTGGGCGACCTGGGAAGGTAATAATTTGTGGTATGCACCCTTGTCATATTTGAAGCTATGCGCCTTACTTAGAATGGCATTTTAAAGCCATGATTTATAAACATTATGGAACCTAAAAATTAAAGACGGTAAAATTCGTTCAGAAATCAGAAAATTCATTGTTCAATCTAACAAATGGGTGAAAGCAAACATACTTTTTGGTTAAAATTTCATTGTTGTTAATTTAGGACTTGATAAAATTTCTTCTGCCTTGAGTACTTTCTTCTGGCTTGAGTACTCCATACCTTTTAATAATAAATTTACAAATGTTATCATTGTAGACTACCAAAGGAATACTTTAAAAAGACGTTTAATGCTTTAGAAGTCACTGTTCTAAAGAACGATTCCAATGTTGACTATTTTCCAAAAGTCGACAAAGAGAATTTGTTTTTCCTACCTGTGAATTCATTTGATTACGATTCGCAGATTAACAGTTTAAAATTGACAACATCCACTGATGGGATATATCAGTTTGGTTTTTATGGTCTTAAAGTACCAACTGAAATTAAATAAAGCAAGATACAATAATTGTATAATTGACATAAAATATATTTACATAGATAACACATTGAATAATTACAATTTTTGATAAGATACGAATGTAAAATATTCAATAAATTCACATTAGATTGTATACATTGTTTCGATTACGTCAATTTCTCATAAATAATTGGACATTCAGTCGAAATATAGTCAATTAGTACTAACAATTATTGCCATTAGATTAGATAGTAATAATCATGTTTGTTCCCAGTTAAAAACATTTACAAATTATTATAGGTAATCCTAATTTGATGTACACGCTTTCGGATCACTCTACGACCATCTTTACCCGAATTGAATGAGTATTATCAATTTATGTAAAACTATTTAGTAACAGATTTATAGGTTGTTATAATTTCAATCGCATCACAGATTTTTCTATAATTTTTTTGTTACTTTATTTCTTAAATTATGTTTTAGTTTACTCTATACGATTTTGGCAGCTTAGTAAGCCATATAATATGTTTGTGAATGGGCAATACGTGGACTCGGTCGAAATTGTTGGTAATTCGTAGTGTACTGACCAGCAAAATCATCATGTAAAGCGGCAGTATGTCTTGATGATGAATGATGACTCACCCCGTGTTGAGGACCATGACCATTCGTTTGTTTTATCTCGTAACGGATTGATTGAGGTACTTGAATCTGTTGTGCTTCTTGATGTTGTTGCTGTTGTGCGGGTTGCACTTGCTTAAAGCGATACTGATATTCTGATCCTGCTTGATTGATGGTAGCATCTACAACATATCTGGGTCTGTGAAAGGCGCCGAATGTATATTCTTGATTGACGTTATTGCTAAACCCGCTGGGAAATTGTCTTAAGGGTAAATTTGGTAGAGTTGGATTCAGTGCGTCGTTAAGCGTGACGTCGTATTCATTTTCGTTAATGTCCAAAGGATTTTTTTCAACAGGTTTCTGGGTTTGGGTTGGATACTGCATAATGGCTTTGAAATTTTGGCGATTATTTGGAGTCCGATAGTTTTCCACAACGACGTCTTGAGGCTTTCGTAATATCTGAGTGGGTTTTACTATTTCCTCCTCTTCAGGCTCCTCTTTAAATTCCTCCTCATGCTGACGGCTTTCCTGCGTTCGTTGAGATTCAGCTTTTAAGCCAATTGGAAGTAATCCACGTGCGATGTAAGGATTTCCTCCTCGGCTGGGCAAAAAAGGTCTTTTCACAATTCGAACTGATTTTATATTACCTCCAAGTTGTTCATCTTTTGCTGAAGCTGTAGATGGTGGGGGTGGTGGTGGTGTTGGAGGTTCCGTGGTTGTTGTGGTTGTCGTGGATGTTGTCGTCGTAGTTGTTGAAGTCGTTGTGGCTGGTTTTGTGGTCCTAATGAGCAAATCTTTATGGCCGTACTTCCTTCGCGTTGTCGTGGTTGATGTTGGTGTTGTTATTTTGTCTATTGCTCTTTCTCTGTCAAACTCGCGATCACGATCTCTGCTTTTATTTTTATTATTTCTATCTTTTACCTTTAAATCTTCTTCGTAGTCAATGTCTTCCTCATACTCCACGGTTGCTTGTGTTGCTGGTCTTTTACGACTTCCTAGGCCAACTCGTCGGTCATCATTTTTTGGCTTTTGCACACGTCGCGGGCGTTCTTCTTCCTCTTCATAATAATATTCCTCATCGGCGACGGGTCTTTTAGGAATCTTTGCTGGTCGATTCCTTCGAACTTCATCTCGATCCCTATAGTTTTTTGTCGTTGTCCTTCTTGTGTTTGTAGTTATTGTCGCATCCGGTTGGGAATCCTTAGCGGCAGGTCTTTTCTTGAGTGGTTCCTCTTCATAGTCTTCATAATATTCCTGGTCATCTAGTTTTGTTGGATTGGTCACGGCTGGTCCCATGGTTGTTTTATAAGCGTATTTATCCGCTTCGCTTTTCGGCACCGGAGGTCGAATACGTGGTGCAACCCTTGGTCTGTCGTAAACAGAGGTTCCCAAGGGTTTTACTAAGGGTTTTATACCTCCCTCATCGGCCACAGCAGACGAAGAGTCTTCCTTCCGTTTGCTGGCTGGACGTCTTTCTTCTTCTTCGTAATCGTCTTCAATTGGCTTACGCTGACCTTTACGTGGTCGTGGTCTTCGTTCCTCTTCTTCTAGATCATCTTCTTGCCTTCTTTTATCATACCTTCTATCATCGGAAGGCCGTTTCTCTGTACGTTTCTCATCACTCGCGGGTGGTCTCCTTCGATCATCTTTAGGTTTCTTTCTTCGTTCTTCACTTCTATCAAATCTTGGATCTTCCTCTTCGTACTCCTCGTATTCATCTTCATATTTACGACGATCTTCCTTGTTCCTTCGAGATGTTGGCCTAGTTCTGTACCTACGCTCATCTTCACCCCGTCTTGAAGATCCTCTTCGTCTGTCATAGCGGTCATCTTCGTACTCTTCGTATTCGTCGTCATAAATTGGTCTGGGACGAGGTCTAGGTCGCGGTTTCCTTCTACGACCTTCGCTGCGTGTCGGTTCTGTTGCCGTGTATCGTGGTTCATCATAATATTCCTCCTCATCCGCCTCATATTCATCATAATAATCATATTGCGGACGTCGGCGGCGTGTGGGTTTCCTTCGTCGAGTTGCTGGCACTTGACCTTGACCACGTCGTCCGCCGCCATTGCCGCCATTGTTACCTTCAATCACAGCTGGTTGCGGTGGTGGCGCGTAAGTTATTACGGGTTTTTGTGTTGTTGTTGTTGCAGCTTTATACAAAGCGTCATTTCTATGAAAAACCCAAATGAGTAAATATACTAAATATAAGGTTATTTATCGCTTTACCTGTGCCAGAATTTCTTGGAGTTTACGCAATCCACCTCGGACACAAAATGACAAATAAACGTCTTTTGGTCGAAGGCCGTGTAATTTGCACACAAGAAATCATATCGCGTACCGAAGAGGCAATGATGGTACACCTTGAATTGAAAAACAATACAGCATTAGCGACAAAAGTTTATCAAGGAAAATAGACAGTCGCAACACATCAACTCTGAATTAATAATTAAGTCACTACTGTGCCAGCTACAGCAGAGTAATAACAATAAAGACTGATGTTTATAGAAATGTCCATTTGTTATTAGCAATTAACATTAAAAAATGCGCACTGATGATGACATCTTAACCAAGCGAAAAGCAAAAGAAGAATCTTAATTGGACACAAGGTCAGCATGCAGCATAAATTTTCAAGCAGTCTATGAGCGTGTCACCTAATGGCATAATCGTTTTGGCTTGCGCATTATTATTCCTCGACTTCAATATGCACGCGAAACAAACGCCATCGTATGTAACTTTTTAAGAATTACACCCAACATGTTACAGGATAGTTCAGTGCATTAAGCTAGTCATGTTAACTAAATGAGTACACCTGTACAACAGACACCTTGTGTTAATGCTTATGTTTCTGAAATTACCATGCTCGTCGAGAGCGAGCGAACCCGCAGACATCCATGTTTGTAGGTTACATAACATTCACTTGTTTCTTGCTTCGACGATTATCCTCGTTAGAAAGACAAACAGGCTAACGCATTCAATGCTTAGAAGATTCATTCATTCACGTTTATTTATAATTTAGTCAAGCTACCAAAGAAAAGAAAAAGATGAGAACCAACTGGAGGAACTAAATAATGTGTGTTACGTCAGTCTTTTTAGTCTTACCTACGATTTTTCAACTAAACTGAAAGTGCTACTACTACGATGACTAGAAAACGCATAATAAAATATGTGTAAACAAATAGAGTATAATCGATTGATTTATGTGCGGATCATTCAGTGAAAGTAGTGCTTGCAACATATACTTTCATGTCGCTTGTTGCTATGACAACAATGACAAGATGAGGAGTACAACCATCAATAAGTATTCCGCATTAATTAAGTTCGTATCTCGTTTCTATTTCACTTTCTAGTTTCCTTTGTATTTTAAGATGCCACCCACATGATTCGAATTAATCTTACAGCAAGAATCATCTTTTGCTGACTTAACACTTAAATGTCAACGACTATGAGTAGTTTGAAATAAAAGCAATAAACTGGCAAAATCACTTACTTGACATTTGTGTGGCACACTGGCGTAGAATCCGTCATGGAGGCCGTCGCATTTGAAATCGATGTCTTCGGGAAGACGGTCATAGAACGGATACTCGGTGAGATTGAAGCCATTGAGTTCCCGTGGCAAATTTGGATCCCATTGGTAATCGACTTGCGGAATTCCAGTATATTTAGGTTGAGTCGAGTTTGAAGAAGTTGTGTCGCTAGCATTCTGTAAAATTATGCAGATAGAAATTTTATTAAGTAATTTGGCATTAAGTAGAGTGAATAGTATCTTGAATATGCAATGTAGTATCTTGTTGAGTTGAATTTGAGCCTATATATTTTCAATTCGTTTCGTAATATTATAATATTTATTAGCGGAAAACAAAATCGCAGAAGAGAAAGAAACCGCATGGTTTTGAGGTTAGATATCGTGTCACATCACATTGCATCGCTCAGACATCACATAAAATGTTCAAAATTTCGCCAATATAAAGATTTGATGATGTAACTTCACATTGTAAGTTTTTATGGCTCAAGCTGTGTAAATAAAGATATTTCAATAATATTTATTAGAATCGATGAATACGTGTGATAATATTTTAAGATTTAAATTTGTAAAAATGGTTCTTATATATTTTGTATAAACAAATCCAACCAGCGTTATTTTTCTCGTAAAGATGGCAGTTTTAAAACTGTTTGCTAAAAACTGTATAAAACTTTGTATACCTATAGCTTACTTTATATATAAGAAAGTAATTAAACTTAGTAAAAGCATCAACAAAACAATCGATGAATTATGCGCATATTGCAATGTTTTTTTGTTTTTGTTTCTCATTTTGTCTAGAGAAAGAACAAAAATATAGTTTTTCTGTACAAATTTTGGTAATTCAGCAGAATAGGATTATAGTGAAAATATTATATGGTAGTTAGTAGAGAAAATGTCATAAAACATGTAATTTTCTTACAAATTACAACACATTTATGATTACATACAGTGTTTTCAAGCTACCTAATTTCCATAAATCGGGGATTTTCTTAATTAATTAGGCAATAACTGCATAGTTAGGTATAAACTTCTAATAGATTCTTACTTTTTAGATATTACAGCTTCTTTCATATTAGCATATATTAATAAGCGCGTTTGTGCACTTGCCCCACTACACTTTTCATAAGTTGGCTTAGAGTAAAAGCGAATAATATGTAAGTATTTCAGTTGGTAAATTTGACAGTTGCCGGAAACAAGTCGGTGCCTACGCATAGTATGTAATGTTTATTCATTGCGTGCAGAATAGACACTTCCTTGTTCTGGTCTTCCTTCCATGCAAACACTTATGTATTGTTGCTAACTTGTATAAAAATGCGCTAAAAAAGTGCCGGTATTTGTGCTTTCCATGCTTCATGTTTGCCTCTCTTTGCGCTCGAACAGCCTTTCCGGATCAATATGTGCATTGCATTTCTATTTCTGGTTATAGATTTCTAGCTATTTGCACTTTGCACAACATTTAATGTAGCGTGCTTTTGTGCAATACAACGTGTTTGAATTTATTTCTTTATATACGGTTTTTTGTTACATATCTGCTAAATACCAATATTTTAACAGCATTTTTCACTGATGAGTATTAATTAGACTTAAGCCATGTTTGTAAGTTGGAATATATTTGGTTATTTATTATAGGTAATTGTGTGTTAAGAAATCGACTTAAAAGGATAACGAATTTCCTGTTCCTTGTTCTAGTTATTCCGTTCGTATTGCGTTTGTTGAAACTTACTAATTAATTACATTGAAGTGAAACAATTTCCAGGTAACAGAAATAAATAAATAATTCAAGTGACCATTTGGTATTGCTCGTAGAAATCTGTCTTTGGAAAATACGAGGAAACTATTCCATAAAATCATTGTTAAAAGACGATGTGCGGTGGAATAAAAAATTATATTTTACAATTACGTGTGGGTAGGAATAAATATTTCTTCAGATTGTAATCACAATTAAGTAATTTGTATGTGAATTAAGTAGAATAAAGTTGACAAAAGCATATTACTTGTATCAAGCTATAAAATATACATAAAATGTTACGTAATTGTAAAATACTGGTTCGAAAAATGTTAATTTCTTATCTATCAGAACGTTGTTATTTTCTGTTGTAATTTACAGCTTGACATAATAAGAGCAAATTATATTAAAACCCATTTGGCACGAAATTTGTTAAAATTTTTGGGGATTTTTATATTTAAATCTTATTCCTTTAGTATAAGAATATTTACTGATTCAGCATGTTAGCAAATAGATAAGTGTTAATAATAAAAAAATATAAAAAACACATTAAAATATGTTTTAAATCTATAATTTATGTTGAAATCTGAAGATTTAGTATTTGTTAAGCAACCGATTAATAGTATTAAATTTGTTGTTTAATTAACTTTAAAATCCACTTAATAGTGTTTTACACAAATTTGAAAATTTATAGCGAATCATTAGCGTATAAATCAAATAAATTACCAACGTGTTTAAACAAATGATTTTTCATGGACTTCTTTCAAAACGCAGCTTTCAAGACTCAAGGCCAATTTTTACATAGTTTTGCATTCCGCAAAGATGCAATTTCTGACAATGATTGAGTTTTATCGACAGATATTGTTGACTATGATTTGACGCAGTAATAAATTATTTAAAAAATGAAATAAACTAAGAATGTTTAATGGACGTTCCCTCGATTGCATATATTAATATCATATGCGCACATAATATATCTGTTGTTTTATATAATTATTGACTTATTTGCTCAAGAGAGTTATAATTACGGCACTAATTAATAATTATTATAGTTTTACACAATTATAAATTAATTTAAAATTTATTGTTTTTGTAAAATATTAATTAAATATAAGTATCTATAATTAAGAAGGATTTTAAATCTTTTTACACAAATTTCATTTTAATGCGCACAATAGGAACGACCTTCATGATTGTTAAAAAACATTCACATCTATTATATTATTAGTTAAGTGATTGTATTATTCTATCATTAGTTTTCAAGTACAAACGTGATACGAATTTGAAAAAATATTTAAAATGTAGATTTTTATTAGGAGTTTATTTCTCCAGTCATAATTACTTACGTATATAAATTAATTCTTAAATATTGAAGTTGAACTATTTTCATAACATTTTCCATAAATTGGAAAGTTATATTTCATAATATTATTAGATATATAAGTATCATGGGTTATGGACACATATTCATCTTCATATATAAATCTCCTCACATTATCGCGTAAATATTCGCATCATCATTTAAGTTTATGACTTGTCAAGACAAAGTATTCTTCGAAGAATCATTCAATTATTTCTAGCTGGGCACCATACCTATGAGGTGCGGCAGAGAAAACTGTACTTGCCTACATTTTTATTGAATTACGCGATTCCAAAAATAATAGACCAATAAGTGTAAATAGTCTCATTTGACTAAAAGGTTCCTAATCTTTTTTAACTCAGTTATAGTATAAATTATAATCACTAAATTTCCCTAAAATATGCATGTTTTGGAACCATGTGAATCTAAATTATTGTAATTATGCCGCACCTAATTAATAAACACACCCTGAATTTATTAGATAAATTTTATAAAAAATTTATATTTATTTGTCCATAAATCAAACTCACAATATTCAATTCTAAACGAATTTCATAAATTGAACCATAAAACGTAATTTCGCACCATAAGGCAGAATATTTGAACCTATTGTCTTAGGTAAATTAGTACGGAAAATACGGTAGATATAGCTTTGAATAAAACATCATATCTCAAAAATACTTACTGAAATGAATGTGAAATACCAATAAAATACAATTAGATATTACTTTTACATAGAAAAATACCAAAAATTTTTTAGTGCATCTTATGGCGATGTTAATAATATGATGCAATGAAAATGTGGTTAATAGAAGCATCTTATATCCTGCAAATATGTGAACTTTAATTTAATTTATAGGATAATTAACAAATGTCTACTACAAGACACGACTTTAAACTTAGAAAAATGAGCTCAAGTTTGGGTGGGTCTTACGGTGCCAAGATATGTTTTATGGTGTAAATATTAAACTTGAAGAAATTGTGTGTTTAATTAATCGCCTCTAATAGTAGTCCGAACATGGGAATCATTAATTTACCTATACTTTTTGTTTACAACTGACTATAGCTAGTAAAGATCATTTTAACAATTAATAAAAGTAATAATCTGTTGGCTTTGTATTGTACTTCATATACATAGAGATTGCTCCTTTTACCGCTTTAGGGTGTAGGTTATATTTGCATCCAACTTTTATTGATACTTCATAAAAATTAAAGATAGAATAATGTCAAAAATTAAAATTTCTCTTCCACGTACTATAATCATATAATGGAAATAAGTGTAATGAAAATGGAAAACTACTTTATAAACAGACGAGTGAGATCATTTCGCAAGACAATGCAAAAGCTAATCGAGAGTCCTTGATAAAAATAGGCAAATGTAAACTTTCGTTATTGCAAACAAATATGCATTAAAAAGAAAAAAATAACCGCAACTAAAATATATCAAGTATGATGTTGTTGTGTATTTGGTTTTCTTAAAATATTCGTATATTTTTGTGCTCTTTATGCGCTCCATGCTCATATAGGGCACGCTTGTAGTGTGCATTAAAAATTTACGAAATTACTTTATTTACTACATTTTATGGTTGTCATAATTAATTAACTGTTCAAAGCGAGAACACATAAATTAAATTTTATCATGAAAATAACGTGTTTATATACACTCGTACATGTTTGATCCAATTTAATTAAATAAACCGTATTGATCACGCTTTTGATTAACAATACTTAATTGAACAAGCTAAATTTAGTCAATTACCATTCATAAACTGCAATTTTCTACCAATTGGATGTAATTTTACAAAGTGTATTAAAGATATACCTACCTAAAGAGTATTATGAGCATTATTTTTGAAGAGAACAAAGTAAACAAAAAAGAGAGCTTTAACATGACAACTTTTGTACCAATTTCGCTTCTTTAATTTATAGTTCACTTTTTGTCGTTTTCTTCTTTGACATTTTTCCGTTCTTTTCTTTCTCCGGTGAGTTTTTTATATTATTGGTAAAGCAATGATCTTCAACAAATTCGTTTCATGTTGCCTCATTTTTTTCTCTTTCATCTTTGAACTTCAACTTTACGGAGAGAAGCAACTTGAAATGTGACGAATCAACGTGAAAAAATTTGAATAGAATGTTGACGCAAGTCTTCCAAAAATAATTTCACATTATTAATTCAAGAACGTCCAGATACTTTCATTTGTGTTTTGCAAACTTTATTTCGACTATTAATTTATTTCACACAATAACGTTTATTGGTTATATTCAATTCAATCTCTCAATTTTTTGCATATTTATTGAATGCAAATTGCAATAATCTCCTATTAGTATTTCGTGCAACCAGCGGTTAAAGAATTTACTCGTTTTTGTGTTGATAGACTATTGAAACACCAAAAAATAAAATAAAGTAAAAGAAGAGCGATCACGAGACGCGCGCAATGATCGTAATAAATAAAGTCTGGAGTGCGCGCACGAATCAAGCACGCGCATTCTTCGTGAAAGTGTCTAGCAGAGTTTCATAAAGTTTTAGTTGAACAACGACGAAACGATTCAGAGCAGAACGAAATTATTCTGCGTGCGGCGCTACTGTTTACTTATTTACTTTGTGTGATATACACCTGTGATATATACCTACCTAGCTAATCATTCAGCCAATATTTTTATTCACACATTCCTCGTATTATTAATGTCGATGATATGGTATTAGCTTATTCAACAATAAACAAAATTCCTTTACGAGTGTGAGAAAAATATGGGAAATGTGTTTCTTTGAAATGCAGTTTCTAGGTCAATTTATTATTGATCTGTAATTATATATTTTTCTAGTTTATCTCTATTCTGCTTGGCTTGGTGATTACTATTTATTAACTTAGAGAGTTTTTTATAACTATTTCCATTTTTTATAGAGAAGTCGATTTAAATTGACTGAGGAAATTTGTATAGTCGATAAAGATTTATGATTATATAATTGTATTTAGGTATGGTTTTTGGTTTTGGAGTTATCTTCAACTGTAAAAGGATGATCGCGTTTGGTTTATAACCATACCATACTTTATTTGTCTTTCCTGGTTTCCATATTTGATTATCGTTAATTTTCATGACGTTTTGGGAGGTTTTTGAGACAAGTTGAGCCAATGCAAATGGAAATTAAATAAACAATAATGAAAGTTAATGACGCTTTATAAAATTCCCTAAAATTAATAATATTATTATTTCGCATTTACTTGATAATTATTGTGAAATATATAAGTTAATACAAATTATTCAAAAATCAAACTTATCATAATATTTTAGTGGCTTTACGAATTAATGTCTACATCTCATATTTTTAAAATATTGATCATTTTCGATATTATTTGTTTATATTTAAGACCTATTCTATCTAGACGAGAGCATATTAAATATTATTAAGCTATAAGAAAGGTTCTTGATGAAAATACATGTTTGATTAGCGATATTATTATTTGAGGTTATGTATTGTATTAAATACCAAAGGCTAATAAAACAACTAACCTTTAAGGTTAATTGTCACCCAGAGGTTGAACGTATATGCATATTGAATCTGGTAGCAAATAAACGGAAAGAAATGTTTGTTACATTTTCTAAAATTTGCATCACAACATCAATCTCTAATGAGTTTCACTTATAAATAAGTAAAACATGCGCATGTGGATTTACTTAATCCGCTTGTAAGTCCGAAAGCAATTTGCTCAATTTCGAAGCATATCATTGCCATAAATTATTCATCAGCGCGCTCATTTGCGCATTGTAATGACGAAATTCACTTTTACGCTTACTTTTCTTTTCGTCACTTTTCGTGACTTTGACATTTTGTGCTTCGTGCAAACACGCGCTCTAAACGAGTTTCACGCATGTCCTACGTGTTTTGATTGAGACTTCCATACGACTCTTTGTTGAATAAATGTCATCCATGCAAATATTACCAGTTTCACAAGCGACAAGCTAGTCGTCTACGAACTGCATTGCAGCGAGACGACGTAAAAATCGAAATAAAAAAAATTAATTAAAGTGCATTTTCGGTGAATTATTTGAATAGCTTCGGCACGTTAATTGTAACTCGGTGAGTTTTCAAGCATGCAAGTTTCGCCGATGCGCCGGTCAAGTGCTTGGCATATAAATCGACGGAGAAAGTACAAGAAATAGGGAAATATGCAAGCGCCGCCGCTTTCGAGTATTTTGGGTGTCGCATTTACACCTTCGTAATCCGACTTGTTCTGTTTTTTCTTAAACTTTGCGTCGTGATGAAACTCACCTCTTCCTCCGACGCGGATGCTGACGTCGATGCAGACGATGATGATTCACTTGCGTCTGCTCCTGGAGTTATTGTTGTTGTTGTTGTGCTTTTGCCAAAAATTAGTGATGTTGCGCGTACGCAGCACACGTCTTGGAAGCATAACCATAAAACACCTGTAATTTATACAAATTGGTTAATTATCTTCTTTTTGCATGTTTGTTTAGCTTGTTTTATAAATACACCACGCCAGGCTTTTATTGACATGGTTTGTAAATCACAATAATTATAGCTTTTCAGACAAGTTTTAAGGTCTGGATAAATTTAGCATATTTTATGATCAACGCAGTATTTTGTTAGTTAGTGTAACCATAAATTTCATAGTATAAGAAAAGATTGGAATTGTACAATTCTTTTTACATCATTTTTCGTTATTTTTTGACACCAATTGTTTTATGAAATATGGTTTTCCAAGGAATGTACAACAAATTTGTTACATAAAATTATAACAACTTGACGCTATTTGAAATTATTACAAGAATAATCTAACGTGTATATTTTTAATCAAAAATTTCTAGAAGTGAATTGAATATTAATTAATGTTTTATAAGTTTAAATCTGTAAAGAATGTATTAAAAATTAATAATTTTAGAGAATTTAAGATATCCAAACTAATTTTTTATGCTAATAAATTATTCTTAAAAGTTTACGTCAAAAATATGCGATATAAGTAGGTAGGAATTAGATTTTCATAAATACAGCTCATTTTAATATGCATATGCAAGAAGTATAATTAATCAGCAATTAATCGCGATGGAAATGAGCTTATTATAAAGCAATGAATGATGCATTTATGCGATTTATAATAAATAAGAAACGACTACGCGGTGCAACTTGAAAGCGAAATTGCATCTAGAATAATTAGATACAAGTGTAACTTGGATATAGAAGTGAGAGTGACGCGCATTTTTTTTCGTGTCAAATCATAATAAACCGAACATTTCCTTTCAGGAAAGTGTAGTTACCAAAGTAGGTGCTTAACTGATTCTATTCAGCAATTAAGAATATCAATCAATATTTATTGCTTGCCTATAAGTATTTGAATATGATGATATTTTGATTAATTTTTGAATATACAGTGTGGAGCAAAAGAATTAAGGTCCTTCATTTGAAATACTGGGTCCAAAATGAAAATATTTCTGTTGGGACTTTTGGATTGTTTTCACTACGAAAGTTCTGTCATGAACATAAAATTTAATATTGCTAGTGACATATTTAGACAATGGTCACTACATATCCGATATTGTTATTGAAATAACCTCAAATAAAACACTGATTGTCGGCAATTTAGTGTATGAAAGAATTATTCTCTTATCCTAAGTATTTTACCTTGAAATAAACTATAAAAGGAGACAAGGAGTTTTGCCCATCCCTACAGTAAGATAAATCATGTAGTTTTTATTTTATAAAACTTATAGATAAGTAACAATATATGACATTAAGAGGAAACAACTTAAAGATTACTGTAAATGCAAACAAGTGCCACGTGTACGACACGGCACTGTGAATGGAAAGTGCAAGAATGCACCAAGTACTTGAGCGCATATCGGACACGGTAATGCAGTAAAATACATCGGAACGCAATCGAATACCAATTAAATAAATAAAACAAATGATGCAGTTGTGCGCGTGCTATTAAGTCGAGTGCCTTAATGCATTGATCTGATAAAATGTAACCCATTCGAAGTGAGCGAAAGATACAGCACGCGCATACGCGAAATCATTCGGCATGAATATTAATTTTGTTATCAGCGTAAACGAAACGCATCAAAATAATGACGCGCACTAATTAAACATTCATGTAGCGTTCGATGCGCGTTATCTAATAGAAAATTTCATTTCTTTCTTTCACATTGTATTCAAAGGATTCATTCACGTGATATATAACGAAAAAATTTATTAACTAACATAGTTTGCATAGTTTGTAAGGATAAGTAAGTAAGACTGGGTGAAATAATTAGATGAATGAAGGAGCACATACAACTGGTTATAATTCGAAAAATTTATTGCATTAAATTTTTACCGTACCGTAAATCCTTATTAATTTTAAATACTGTTCTGTAGGATTAATTAGGTATGTTTTCGTTTGTAATAGCAAATATTAGAATGCTATATCAATTCGTCCAGTAATTTCAGTAATTTCGTAATTATTTAATGCAATATTACACAAATTTGAAGAGATTAATTAATTCGAAAACTGATTATGTCATCATTACTTATATATAGATATGAAGATGTGCATATGCAGCTGATCTGTATATACGCAATTAATTACTTATAATTACTAATCTTATATATATTTGGAAAATTATGAAATTTATTAATATGCTTTCAGAAATTTAAAATATTTCTAATGGTTTTCGGCTACCGTCGTAATATTTAACTAATTGCAAAGGTAATGTAACTTGTAATAGATATAAACAGCATATGCAATAACAATGAATTATGTTGAATCAAGATCTATAATAATTTCCACTAGTTTAATTTCGTTCATAAATATAAGTGATTTAAAAGAGAATTCTTAGATTATTAGACCACACGGCCTGTTATTTTATGTATTCACTTGCTCTGTCCTCATAAACCAAGACTCTATTGGAATTGTTTTCTCTACGTGGTTGCATTCGCCAAACAATCATCTAAACTCTCTAGATTAATATGAATTTTGAACAACAACATTCAGGCTACATCTGTATATTGCAAATACAAAATGCAGCGTAAGCAAGTCTTAAATTAAAAATTATATTTATACGATTAATTTGAAACATTAATTACTCAAATATGTAATTGTTTGAGACCATTGAACGTGACATATCTTATTCTGCATTAGATACATTTTCCAAATGAATAATTGAATTCCTTTAATTATTTGTTAAATTATTAGGTGAATTTTAAATATTGTTTAACCTTAAGCTAAATTGCTATAAGATTTACTTATTCACAAATTTTAATTATTAATTTACAGATTACCTTAGTAATATCATATGTCAAACACAGGTTCACGAAATTCGATCTCAGTCTTTTCTTTTAGGAAAAGCCAGTACTTAGGATTTCATTATTCAAGAGTAATTATCATAATCGCCGAACCCCATATCTACTTACTATAAAACTATATATTGAAAATAACAAGAAAACATAAAAATAAATGCATTACTAATTAATCCGCAGTACATAATTACTTTCAGTTAATTATCATTAAGATGATACCAATTATTTACACTGCATAAAAACTTAGTTTTTCATATAAACTGTGTGCTTCGTGAAATTACAAATTCAGTGTAAAATTGGCATTTGTAAACTGAGCAATCTCTACTAAAACCTCATTAATCTGGTATTTTAATTACCCATGCCTAAATCATGAAAACTTACACTTGTCATGAACGATGGAAGCGTACGAATTAAATTAGGCTCGACATTAAATTTTCAAAATCAAGTGTAAAAGCACGCTCATGTGCAGTGAAAGTAGAAACAAATCATCAATCGAGTAATTTATTTTAGTGCTCATATGCTATAAAACGTATATGAATAACCTCCATTAATCTCGACTTAGATAACGTGTACGTTTATGGAGAGTACTCGAGCAATCGATAACAACGATTTCTTCATCATCACCTCAAGTTGAATAAACTATGAGAAATGCAATGCAATCCAATGCAAGAAGCACGTATCTTATCAGTTAATCGTGTCTTCAACGCCATGTATGGCGTAAAACGCGCATCAATGGAAACACTGAGAGAAATCACTCAATTGAAGCAACCCGAGAGCTGCTTGACCAAGATTTCCCAATTTGATGCGAATAACACCATTGTGTTGATGTTCTCTTCAGCACACATATAGAGTGCATGATTATTGTTTTAATTAGTTGATTGCTACATCACGACGGCTTGTGTAAGAAATGTAGCTCACGACGTCTAAGAAAAATGTACCTATTTGAGTTAGTAGACTAATGATGTACAACGACTTCAAGAGGAATGAAGAAAATGTTACCAGTAATATAGGAACATCTGTCGTAAGCAACTGTCGCACTGTCACATTATTTTATTGTGATTTTCGTTTATCTCAAGCGCGCTTAAAGATTCTTCTACCTGCATTGCTAATTGTTGGCAGAATGTGAAATTAACGAGAAAGTTTTAAATTTCTCACTGAAATTCTGGTTGACAAAATTTTCAAAATTCAATAGAACTTTTCGTTCCTATGAAACTCAAAAGTTACTGTTTGTTCACAGTGTTAAGATGAAGTGCACTATCTAAAATTCAGTACCATATTTCGAGTTGAACTAAAACGCACTTCAAGTTTATTAGATTAATTTTAGAAAAATGTATTAACGCAAGTTAGTGTCACAACACGTACCCAATTTCAGGTAATTTTTCTAAGAAAACTCGCGTCTTATGGGTTTGGAAATACGGTAATTTATAAGAAGTTAATATCGTTCTAACAGGCTCGATGACTGATAGGGTTAACACGTCGATTGTGACCTGGATCAGGTCCCGAGTCGGAGATTGTGTTCTCGCCTTATAAATAGTTTTATATACTTAGATAGTGTAAAAAACTATTTATATAGTATATAAAACTATAGCGACCCGCTCCGGCTTCGCACACTACCGCCACAAACGTTACGTCCCGCAATTTTAAATCTCTAATATCTTCAAAAATATTTATTTAAATCATATGCTGTGAAAGTTCATAGATCTATATTAAATCAATGTATTGATGGTATTTAATTGGATAACGATTAATGCTGTGTTACTTAAAGTCGCTACGAAAATATGTCATTATTTGTCGTAATACGTAAATGACAAAACATGTTATTGTAGGATATTCACAAGAGATATATCGCGGAGTTTTCTGTAGACCTTTTCAATGTGTACAATACTTAGTATGTACATTATTTTGATAAATCTCG
>JARJDV010006500.1:0-14055 GCA_030264675.1 Anaulacaspis nigra | reverse complement strand
TTTTTAATTTAATTCATAATAATTTAACATATAGAGCGTTTATTTTGAAAGTGGTGTCGTTGTATAAGATTAACATATTTAGTATCCTATTTATTATCAATGTTAAATTGTACAAAATATGGAATTTTTTAAAGAAATTAAAAACGGACAAAGTATAGATAAAAACTTTCTTTTAAGAGTCTTTCAAACTATTTTTTATGTTTGATAAGAAGTTCGGAATTTAACTAAAAGCTATTTATTTGTAACACCATTAGTGTCGAAATATTGTGGCATAATTAAGTGTTCAAACAACTTTAACAAATAAATGGGTTTCCCAACTGAACTTACCTTGTGTGTTTGGCCGTGCTTGCCTCGTGCTACAATATTTTGCATTGCACTGTTTTTCCTCTATACATTTTGTTAATTCAACGGAGATTATTGATTTTTCAAATATTATAGGACACAACAAAAAGAAATGACACTAAACATAAAAATTCCTTCGAAATTCAACCTCAAAGATGACAAGAACAACGCGAAATTCTTCTTATTTCTGCTGCTTTTGTATTAATAGCCAAAAATCCGAGAATTTTTGGAAAATCTTAATTATACGTTTAAATTGTTGTACATAATATTGATATTAACTCCTAGAATATTACTATATTTCGGATATTGCAATTTCTATTAATTATAATTCTATTTATTATTTACTTCGCTTATGATTGCACTCACCCCACTCCACTATTATTTAAGCTATAAAATAAGTAAAAACTAATTTTTTGACTGATAACTTATGCTTGAATAGTTTGTTGATGCTGCGGTCAAACAATTGCAAATTATACACAAACCATCGGCACGATGTGTGGTGAGCTACAATGCAAGAATCGAACCCTCGCACCACGAATTATCTAGTGAAGCATATCATTGCCGATCCCGATGGGCGCATTAATATTAATATCGCTACCATCATTTGAACCACAGTGTAGTTAGTAGCATCATTGCATAGTTAGCATTGCTATGGCAAGTGTCACCGAACGCACCCCTCGTTGGGGCAGCCGTGGCCGAACGCAAGTGCACGTCTCGTTTGCAGTTTAATGTTGGGTGTCATTGCATTCGAATGATTCGCTGCAGTCAAATGGATACATCATATTGTCAAGGAACCCTCTCTACACTTGCGCGCCTTTGTTTCGACATGCAGCATATTACACAATCAAAAAGTGAGCAAAGCTTGCGACGATTAAAAAAGGGGCAGCATTTGATCAAAATGGGACACGTGCGCTAAAGAGGGCCTCCGCACAGATATTAAAATATCAGTATGCGGTGCAAACACTGTGCTTATTAATTGCGAGCGAAAAGAAGGAATATCAGCAAAGAGCACTTGAAGTCGCTGGGGACCAATAACGCGCGCCAACTTTGTACATATTTTGCATCAAGATAAAACGAAGATAAAAGGACGAGATGCTTCCGAAACAAAGTTGCAAGCAAGTACTTTCCACTTGTCTGAACGTCTCTCTGACACACGCAGCGAGTGTGCTGTTTTTCGACAGCAATTTGAATTTCAAGTTGCCCCACAACTTGTACTACGAGCCGAGTGAAATATGCTTCAAGTTTGAATTGCGACATGTTTGGGACGTGTTAAGCATTGACTTTAATGTCTGCGTGTGCTGCTTGAGCGTTGTTACGTTGTTAACCGTAGTCAATTTATAGCGCACATTTAGCGCTCTGTGTTTTATGCTCCATGATGGACGACATAATTGAGTACGTGGATGAATGGTATTGTTTTACCTTTCGTAGTCGATGCGACAGTACAGCTTCGAGTCGCGCACGAAGCACGTTTGGATCAATCGGTCGCAGCATACGCAGCACTGGAGGCAGGTTTCGTGATAAGATATGTCGGAAACGCGAAGGAGAAATCGCTCATTTATTGGTCGGCAACACATGCCACAAATTGGTGCCAAACTGTTTCCACCTAGTTAACACACAAAGTCATTTCAATTAATACCAGATTTTATTGAAATACCACAGCCTTTTGACGACAAAATAGCATGAGCTATGCTTTAATCAGATTTATATTAAAAATTCAAGAGCACCTGTTCACAAAGTTTAGCATGTCAACGTGACCAATGTGTTAATCCAGTGATTATACACATATCCAACTCTCATCCTGATATGATAAGAATCGTATGGTTGAATGCACACGGAAGGGAACCCCGAACATTAAATAATTTATGTCAAAGAGTTGCCTGGCAGCAAGTGTAATTGATGATTAATTTTAGTGGCCAGATGACTGCCATAAGTATGAAGGGTGATAATCTGTAAATTATATGTGCTGCTTCCAAACTGCTTCCTATTTATTGAAATTTCTCTTACTAGCCAATGAATTTCTTTAGTTTCTCTTATTTTCCGGTAAGATATTCGGAACCTCATAAGTTGCATTTAGCTAATATCAGCAAAGAGGCGAATAATCGGATCGCGAGGGGATTATCAAGCTTAACTCTAGCGTGATTAATTGATTCCATATAGGCTGCGTACCCCCAGCATCTAATATCAAACATTGGTGCGGCACCCCAAAGCAACCCCCTTCGGAACAAGCAGCCCAAGCATTTATTATTGCGGGGCGTAAATAATTCGTCGGACTTAGACGCTGCTTTGGATCTAATACCTTCAACTATTGTCAACGTAAGCTTTACAGGTGCTTTAATAATATTACACGTTAGCAAAACAAAGCGACGATGAGTGCTTTGTGCAAAAATAATGCCATTCACACACCATGGTCTTCACGCAACGCATCATCAAAACAATAAAGTTACTCACCCATGAGTTGCTTTTGCATTTTCCTTGTCGATTTCCAACTGTTACCAGTGCACTTCCTCCTCTTTATCGGGACAGGTTTGTTTCAATTTGAACGTAATTCTCGCACTTTTTATCACCGCTATCTGCACACTTCAACAATCAACGATTCGGCGTCATAAATGCGGCGATTAAACAACTATTCGATCATCAGCGTGATTAGCGCAACGCATCGCCGAGTTTCCGATAAGGGCGGCATGATGATGATCGCGTTTTGCAGAGACTCTTCGGCCCTCTGGCGGCCGAAAAATCGACGGTGGCAGCGGCGGCGGCGACGCCGAACACCCCCGCCATTGCACATCATGCCGCTCCAGTGGTGAACCGCCTCTCGTCTTCGATAAGCATCGCGACGCGTCCCGCCTACTTCCATTTCGACGCAGCCAACTTGATAAGATTATGATTGTGTAAGAAGACAGCTCGACTTTTTCGACTTATTCGTATTTTGCACATACCGCTGCCATACTGCTAAGAAAAATACAACTTTAATTAGTTTTTTTTCTTCTTCATAAACATGTTGTACCGAGGCAACATTTACTTAATGAGCCTAAAAACAATGCATTACATCCAATGACAGCCGATCGCAAAATATTTACTTCTTCTTGCCGTGAAACGCACAAAGAAAATCGTAAATCAAATAAAATAAAATATTTTAATATGCAAGGTAGCAAGTAAACTATAAATTCAAATCGCAAGTGATTTACTACCTACGTCATATGCGAATATCAATAATAGATGTGTTAAACGTATTTGTTAAATTCGTAATTGTCCTTGTCAAGAACAAAGATAATTGGAATTGCTATTATTGATTCTGAAACTGTTAAAACATATGAAAAGCATTATAGCTCTGCAATATTATAAATAAATCATCAAATTGCAACTGATAATGCAACCGGTTCTTGTATAGAAACAGGCACTTTATAAAATAACCTTTATCCAATTATATTATACTTATCTACAAGTAATTATTTAAATTTTTATTTAATAAAATTTACTAAGTGCTACAAAGTATTGTATTTTGTCATACACCAATGTTGTAAATATACTATCTGAAACACACTAATTGGACCGTAATGAGACCGTTTAAAACTAAATAATAAATAGAATGTAATAGTGCGTTTGGACATTATTATGCATTATTATTGCCTACTTTTCGCTTCTTTCGGCGTCCTTGTATATGATTTGACATAAAATTTAGCAAATTCAAAAATCAAGACTGAAGTTGGCATGAACATGATACCAAATACCGGGAATTTTGGAAATTTACAATCCGCCTTGAGCATTGTTGGAATCATGCACGTTGTCATAATACCCAATTGAATCTAAAATTAATCAAGTTAATTATGCATTGTTACAAGGTTAAAAGTTTACCAATTGTAAAGATGTTAAATATTTTTTCCACCATAAAGCTTTCTTAGTTATTGACGTCTTCATATAGTAGTAATACATAAGCACATGAACGATTCCATTGCAAAACGTCAAGAGAGGAATTTGAGATCCAGCTAGATATTTGGTGTGCATATATCCCAAAACAACTACGTAAACATGATGAAAAATATGTAGGAAAGATACCTGATTATCCTTCTTTCTTAGCACGAAAACAATCTGTAAAAGCGCAATAACAACATTTAACGAATACGTATTAATACAACCATGCGTAAAGTAAACATGATAAAAATAGAAAGATAGCTAAATACATTAAAATTGTTAAAATAACAAATTATTGATAAATTTTTCATACTCTAGTGTGACTCGTAAAATACATATTTTTGGAATTTCGTACGACACGATTAGGCCACAGCGAAACATATAAATTAAAATAATTGCATTTTACGACGTATATGACGTTCGTGAAATTAAAGTTGATTAAAACATTTTTTTCGGAAAAAATAGTTAAAATTTTTCCAAATGGAAATTTTATCAGTGTTTTAGCACGCAAATAGACAAACAAGTTTCGAAGTAGTAAAAACGATGATTTGTAATGATCCAATTACCTTGAAACCACACAAGTCAATTGGTAAGGCATATTTGTTTTAAATTAAATTACACGTCTGACCAACATGCAAACAAACAAACAAATATCGAGTTGCAGTGATGACTCAAGATATTTTTGCACAAAGATGCGTTCCTAATCTCCGTATATAAAATTAGGGACAGTTGCCTACTTTTACTATAATGCAAACAACTTGTTGTATAGCGGTAATTTCACTGTGCTGCATCGTCAAGTTCACGCTTATTGCCCACGAATACACAATATTTTGAAAAATTCGAATTCTTGAAATCTTTGATTTTCTTCTAATAATTATAGTTAATTATTGAACCATTTCAAAATTATTCTAATTACTCATTGGTATTCCTTCCGAAAAGAACAGCAAATGTTGCAACTCAAACTTATTTGAATGCTAATCACTATTATTAGCAATTTACACTCGATTTACATGCGTTAGAATACATAAAATACATTGACTTTCCTACTTGGCTTGCAAATCCGATTATAACGTCAATAAATGGCGACACACACATACCGCCACGATGATGAACAATGCCATTAAATAAAACTATTTTAACGGATACAGTTTCCGATTACTCTATGCCGGAAAATGTAAATAATTTCCATGCATTTTCATTAGGGGAAATGTATGTACCTACCGTATCTAGCAAATCGATGACTTTCAGCAAAAAGAATGCATACGATAGCTTGGGATAGATCATGTACTCTTCGGAAAATGACAATGTCGCACAACTGGGTGAAAACCAGGTGAAAGGCACCAGTGACTGAAATAGAGTATACGTGAGACATATATGTAGGTAGATTGAAATAAGATATTGATGATGTTTTCTAAATCTTCATCTGGCATTCGCCGATAATTGTCGCAAGTCATCAGTGCATTCACAGTCCTGAATTGAATTGCATTCGCGAATTATTAATGGGTGAATGGCGCAGGAAATGTATGCCTTGTGCTAATTCTATGCCCATTGACGTAGATTGGTTTTGTTATTATCCGTTATTAATATTAATATATCATTCAATTTTGACAAATGTAAAATTAAAATGCGGTTTCTTCGGTTTAAAATGCAAATTTAATACTTACAGTCACCACAAGAGCACTGCAATAAATAATTTGGAACACATTGTAGAACATCATGAATTCTTTCAGTTGAAGGCCCTTACGATTACGCATCATTGCTGGCCCGACTTTGGTAACAAATAGCAAATAAGCAATAACTATGCTTGTTACCGTGCCAGGCGAATCAATAAGGAACCATCCTTTTGATCTTGGATCTATAATTATTAAATTTTATAAATAATACAAAAAGTTTACTAGTCTTTTAGACTTTTACCTTCTTCTAAATCAAATAGACCACTTCGTGCCATCGTATAGTTGTAATCCATAGTTAAACTTTGCAACTCACTCACTTTTTATAAACTGATTTCGTTAACAAGCCCTGTAATTTATTCTGCGAAAAAAACTTTTCGGTCCAACAAATTTATGCAACACACGAAATGGCAAAAACAATACTATCAACCGTTATTGGAAAATTGATAAACGCTATCCGTGCGCGAGTTGAAACAATTTCAGAGAAATTTGTTTTTCATGCTGTTTGGAACTTATTTTGTTGTAATTGCACCTATCAGTGTACGTTTCTACGTTTGAATGCGCTTAGAATTGCCGCCTCTCTTATATAGACTGCTGCGTGCGCCTTATACGTTGCTGTTTTCAACAATTATGCGACACGAAATGAGTTTATAAGTAGTCTTATACTGTAGGTGGATCGCCGGAAAGTGCTGAGATTAGAGGAAGGAGACGAATTATTTGTAATCACATTCAATTCACGTTGGAAGCGGAATCTTTGCATTTATAATTTGATATCGCTATGCTAAAAAAACTATTTATAAAATAATGATGAATAATTGCCTCGTCGGCCTTTTGAATCCTTCGTTTAAAAAAATTTACGAGTTTGCAAAAAAATGCAATCTTGCACATTGCAAAACCTGTTAATATATTATAAAAATAGTAAGTTAACTTTTTATTTCTCTTCCGAAAAGACTGTTAATTATTGTAATTAATTCAATTCAAAGAGTTGAAACTATCAGAAGCGACATCTACTGAAATCAGGCGCGTTATCTTACATGTTTCTATATCGCATTTCACGAATGCTCCCCTCTGTTAAGTTGGGAAATAGCTGTGGAAATTCGTAATACTGGTTGCATATAGCTTGTACCGTCAGCAAAATAAAATTTAAATTACAAGTAGTAATGTACATTACTAGAATAATAATTGTTTAACAAGGTAATTTAACATCTAAAGAAAATGAAGCTTCTGAGGAAAAAGTACCTAATACAAATTAGTCAAGTTGTAAATTGATAATGAGGAGTTTCAGGGTTGGATGAAGGTATAAATTTTAATTCTGTCAATATGAACAAGTTTATTGACTTGGAGGCGGCAATATAGACATTACGAACGCGCCTGTAGGGATGACAAACGAGGCCGGCATATTCTATTACGACGCGGAGGGCGATATGTGAAACATACATGAAGGGGTCGATGCATGCACGCAGCGGCAGCGGCGGCGGCGGTGGCGGCAGCGGTGTTAGTGACGATTGCGTTGCCAACATCAACCGAACCGAATGAAGCGCGATATTAAATAGTGCAGCTCGGCGCGGCGCACAGCTACGTCGAACACGCCGCCTCCGGAGTATATCTAAGCATTGCCCTGCCTGTGTGTGCACCACTGAGTTACTCAGCGTGCGCCGCCGAACGCAGCCACCTGTGCATGCCGCCTTCAGTCGTCGGCGCGTTTTCACGCAGCCCTCTCTTGGTTTCAACGTAACGATCCGTTAATTAATTAATTTGTGATCAAGCGAAGTGCATGCTGTGCAGCCGAATTGATCTCAGGACGCAAAACCGATTGCGTTATCCTGTGTGTCACCGCTACGCACCACCTCATCGCGAGCCGGCCGCTGTGCGCGATGCATGATTATTAAGATTTTTACCATTTCCGCCGTGTTTGGCATTCATGATCGTGTTTTCCCTTTCGGCGCGTCATCTGCGTTGATTCTCTCCTGGAAGGACCAAATTAACAGGCAAGTAGAACGCGCCCTTCACCCACCTGTTTGTATTTTTTCACATCACATGTTCGCATTCCAACATTCCCGAAAAATTTTCCCCAGGCAGCAGAGAAATTAGCCACAGTAAGGTGTGAAATAGCTTTATTGCTGCTTCCAAGTTGATATAAATAATAAACTAGTTCATCACACGTTAATAATTAATCTAAACCTAATGGATGTCTAGAGTAAACACTAATTAATGAATTCGTAATGATACATTACATTCACGCACACGCAGGTTGAATTCATTTGTCAACGAATATTTTTTAATTACGACTTCCGGTTGATAGCATTTTTTGCTCGTGCATGATTGGATGCAATTTGCATTTTTATCCCACGCGCACCATTACATTGCACTCCGCATGCAAATGCTGTAATTTCCAGCTCGGGAGAGAAATTGATATCAGGCAAAGAGTGCCCCTACGAGCGGCTATCATCGTTTTAATTCGCGCTATTTTAATTCCACTCCTGTCATCCCATTGCGCGCCGCCGGCGGCATAAACGCGCTTATCAGCGACATGCACCGGCTCTTCAATGGCACTTCCGTTGAAAATTGTGTGCTTCAATTACGCGCGCAATGACGTTATCGGCTTGGGTATCAACTAATTGCATACGCAAATTTGATTGATTGTGACAAAATCACTGACACCGCTGCTGCTGCTGCGGCGCAAAATCGCCAATCGTGTGCAATAAAGTTGGAATTAATTAAATTGTATTGCGTTGCGCGCGCTTCTTTAGTTTCGACAATTTCAGCTAAATTAATTTATTACTGTACATGCCACACATTTAACTTCTCTATCCTGATAGAGAGAATTTGAACTTTTGACGCTATAAAAATCTAATAATTTAATCAGCCACCATTAAGGCTGCAAGCTCGAAGACAACTTGAATATGTATGGAGAGAACAAGGGGATAAGAACTTCATTTAGCTCATGGTTTAATAATGAGTGCAAAGCACCCTCAAGCCAAAGTTGAGTATCCTTTCAAGCATCCCCTTCGAGAGGTTATGGCCATGCTCCGTCGTGCCATAAACATGAAATATTTTTTAAGCACAGACGAATTATGTATACGTAAACGTTGTTGAGATATAACGACGTTATCGATTTCCCTTCGGAAGTGCGTCGTCCGAACTCATACCTAACTCTTGTGCTCTCTGCCGGGTGCTTTTGTATTTTTTAAGGGGTAAAAGCTGCCCTTCGCCTTTTCTATTCTACTTTGTACCACAAACAAGTGAATAACTTGAAGCTCATTTCGACATACAAATGGACTCGGATGAAAAACCATAAGAGATCTTAAGTTCATTGCCTTGTTTTTTCCTTGAGCTAAGTGTCGAAATCCATTAGGTTTCATACGGCGTAATCATAAAGTCGATACGACAGCAGCACATACGGAAGGCAAAAGGAGGATATGAAGAAAACTTAATCATTGTTGAGCTGCCATTCCGTTGCGAAAAAGTGATTTCCAAGGATGGCGAATAAAGAAGATGAATGCCATGAAGGCAATTAGTATGGATTACATAGCTTCAGTTCTCCTTGGAGGCTCCAGCTGCGCTTCTAGTTGTTTTATTTGTAGTTCAAATCGCGTTTATTTAACCGCTGTCAGATTCGGTGGCTATAAACTGCTTACAAATGGAGATTTTAAATTAATTTGCACGTTTTACCAGGCTGAAATGCATTGGCTCAACTGTAAATATTACCAACAATATTTCAAGCGGTGCGCGGTGCAGCACTCAAGCTATTTAGACTGGCAAAATAGTGTAGAATGCGAAGAGAATTCAAGTGGAAAACATTGAAGCTATTTTTGTAAAATCACAAAAGCATAGAGTTATTGCTCAACTAATTCAAGGATTGCCACGGATTGTTTATTATTTCTGAATGGATTTTTGAATAACACTAGAGAATAAGCTTGCATTTCCTTACAAATATTTTTAGATTTTTCCCGTTTCGATTTGTCGGCTTGAGGTTACGTATTTGATGAGTACGATTGTTCCAAACGTTTGAATTCATCGTCGATGTGATTGAACATCAAATACGAATGCATATGTGCAACTGCTCGATGAATTTTATTGATAACGCGGATGGTTTTCAACAGGTTGCACACTCAGGCGTAGCACATTGATGATTGTTTTGCTATCGACCATCCTGGGTCATCGCATTCTATTACATCGCCGCCCCATCCTCAAACGCGCGCTGATAGCGCCCTCGCATTATCCTGGACAAGCAGAAGAGGGTGGCCTGTTTACGACAGACAATCGAACGCAAAAGCTAACAAAGCGCATTTGCTTAGCACTGCTTTTTCCTTACAATTCCATTTTTTCCTCATTTTATTCGTGTTCGTTTGCTTTATTTTGCTTTGTTTTGTTTGACATCCGAGCGAAGCAGCATGAAGAAATAACGAAGAACAATTTGCTGATTGAACTTTTGCGAACGCAAGAAATGTCGCCGAATTAATAGATGCACTGCCACTGAAAAGTCAACGTGCGAAATTGCTAACCAGTGCTCGTCGTTCAATCACCCGCGCCGCCTCTTTCCGATTCGGGCATTATTATTTTCCGCTTGCTGCGTTTCTTTTACCAGCGCGCAGGGTCGAAGCGGTTAAGAGCTGGGGCTTTTTCCATGCGGGCGTTGCAGACAATATGTTAGTGAACTACTCAGTGCACTGCACTGGGGATGCGATCCGCTCCCCTGGGTAATGTGGAATGGAAGGGATAACAATAATGCAATTTAAGTGAATTGAGTTTAGAGAGTTCGTTTCTTGGGAAACTACTGCGATTTTATGTTGCAGTTTCGAACAAGTTTAAACGCACTTTTAAAAGTGATGAAACTAAAATATGAAATTTTAATAAACTTATCGCATGAATATTATTCATAAATAATAATAGACTACTCGAGGAAGGAAATGCTATGATCTGATGAAATGATGAAAACTTTTCATATTAAAGTCAATAATTGCATAACAGTTTGAAAGAGTAATAAGTGGAACTTTTAATCACTTGGTAATAATTAAATCAAGTAGCTATTTCTATAATAAAATTGGAAAAGTTTTCGCTACTTTCATCCGACATAAAGTTTCAATAAAATTCGTAGAATATCACGGATAAAAACCTTCAAAAATCGCACGATAAAATATAAATACAACTCTTGGGATTCAGAATATTTAAAATGAGAATCGATTTCTAATCTGTGATAAATAAACACACAACCAGAAGATACTAAACAGAATTAGCTATTACATGCAATTATATCAGCAACCTGACTGCAAATTCTATTGTCTGTATAATATGTTGATGAAAGGAAATTCGGACACTTCGGATCAGTACCAATCGGAACCCGAAACATTCAAAGTTTTACAGGCACATTGACATATTCGCTCGGTTCGTCGGAAGTTCTATGTAGTAATTTGAACGCTTTTTAATAAACAAATTGTCGACAAACTATTGTAGTGCACTGATAAGCAAATACACTGAACAAGTTACGTTACGTACTAGCGGGTCACATCCCAGCAACAAAGCCGGAACTTGCTCAAAACTTGTATCAGTTGGTTATGATCGGTTGAACAACGGTGAAAGATGTTGCGGGCAGCACCTTCCAATATACCAACAATTCAAATGATTCCCGCATATTCTTTCTACCCAATTTGTATACCAAGCCGATTGCATACGTGTGACTGATCGCGTTTGATGATGTGTATGTGACAGAGTATTATAGAACATTTGCGGCTGTCCAGCGGACCCAAAAACTGCCACCCATGCATTTCTCTCATGCGTGTGATGAAAAACTGACACTCATGCAAATTCTCTCCGTCCGTGTCCGTTCCTATTGATTGTATGCATTTAACTTTGAGGGCTGCACCTTCCGAACCCCCAGCAATTCGAATGGTTCCTGCACATTACTTCACCCATATTCATATACCAAACCGAAACCGGCCGCTAACTTATTTATTTATTTTTATGTTTTCCAATCATATAATATTTATATCAAACATTAAAAGTAATTATTGAGTTTTTTGTTCATCTGCAATGTAATTTCAGCTACTGCACTTCTAACATAGTAAAAAGCAAAGAATAATGTTCATTATTATAAAACTTTTATCATCTGCTTTCTATCTGTATTATTTTTCAGTAATATACCAATATATTTTTAGAAATTTATCGCTAGTTTAACTTGCGCACTGGAAAGTTATCCATAAACTAGATTGTTTAAGTGCGCTCATGCGGAACGTCAGCATCATAAAATCGCAATATTGAGTTTCCAATTTAGCATCAAAGTTTTTCGCGCACCTATACACAAAACGCTGATCCGCGCTTTTGTACATTGGTCCGACAGGTTATTCGCTAGTGCGAAACATAAATATCTATTACAAAAGGCGACGTTAAGAAAGATGTATCGCGTTCATTGCACGAGTTTTACGGCCGGTTTGGCGTTGTCGCACCTTCCCCAGTGTAATCATCCAGAGCCGAACGCATTTTCGTAATGCGCGCGTTTCCACGTTTCGGAAACAGCTCATAACTTTGGCTGATGGCTGATGCGCTCTGTCATATTTTTTCATATTGTGCTAATGTCCAACAAGGCCCATCAGCAAGCGGTAAATATTTTCCAATAAAACGTACAGATCATCATGCATTAATCACTTCGCTCGCCTATGCAAATATACATTTCATATAAAATTTATTTGCTTATGAAAAATTCAAGCGATGATAAATCAAGCAAAGAAGAAATACTTTGTGTCGAAAAACATGTTTCAGTATTGCATGCTGCCTCTCATAAAAATCCAATTTTGCGCGGCTTAAGTGGAGTACTAATGTCGATGTGTTTTCGCTTTACAGATAGATAATTCGCCAGTCATGCACAATCTGACGTACAAAGAAGCCCTCGACGATTCGGTGATATCGCCAGTCACACTCAGCTCAGACTGGTCGCGAGTGGCACGTTTGCTTCTTCTCGCTGGTCTCTCGGCGGTTGGCAGCATCGGCAATGTGTTTATGATAAGCGCCGTCATGATCGAGGATTATTTACGGCGAAGAGGTAATTCCAAACGCGTCTAATCGATGCTCTATATTCGCAGATAGGTGTGCCATCCTTCAAATGCTTCCTATCACTTATACAACGAATTCCATTTAATACATGTTTATAAACATGAACCAAGCGTAAAACAAATTTCAAATAAATCAGATAGGAAATTATTAACCCGAAAACTAATAAATTGGCATCAAATATATAAATATACAGGATGTCCAAATTATCGTGCATCATTGGAAACTTAAGAAGTGCCAATTCCCCCAGTCACTGCCTTTTTTAAGGATGTAATTAACAAATTTTTAAAATTCAACTATTTTGCAGAAAACAAAATATTTTGATTTGCAAATATCTTATAAAAATGTTTTTTAAGTTTAATAATAGCATCGTATTCTATATTAATTGGACTTTCAATACATGTACTTAGTATTCTTATGAGATAATTTTAAGGCCAATAACTACATCGGCAAATTCACTATTTCAATGTGCTTTGTGAAGCGAAAATTGTTTAAATTTGACGTTAAATTGTGGCAAAGCTGGTAATCGTATCGGAATGAATATTTTTGATTCATATACCTACTATAATTCAATAGTAGGCAATTCTCTGTATCGATTGCAAATGAGAATTTTACAGAAATAAAAACTTTATCGAGGATGAATATCTCTAGCCTTCGGTGGTTAGGCGCAGATATACTCGGATCGGTTGCTGCCATATGCAGCAAAAAAAGGGTATGAATAGGAACATAAATTATATAACAGACTTTCATGACCATTTTTAACTTTACAATGATGCTCGAAATCAGGGACACGCTGTAGATTACTCAATATTGTATCCTTCAAAAAAAAGGATAAAAGATGTATGAATATTTCATGAAGCTAAATTAACATATGAAGAAAAGTTGATGTTTATTATAGAAATACCATGTGAATAGTTGCATTAAATTGGAACACAATGGACATGAAGTTCATGCGGCATTACCCTACCCAATTGCAAGACGCAAAAGGGCGAAAAGGACGAGGCCGGAAATGAGCGCACTGTAGACGCGCTATCACGTGCCCGACATTTGCCGGATGCGCCTCACTTGGGCGCTGATTGCAGATGCAAAT
>JARJDV010006497.1:0-11229 GCA_030264675.1 Anaulacaspis nigra | reverse complement strand
TTTGACAGAACGAAGTCTGTCCGGATAGCTAGTAGATATATAGATTACGGATTTTTATATATAATTTTAAGAATTTATCACGTTAATCTTAACATGTATTATAAAAGTGCAACAAAATAATGAGATACAAAATATTTTATAATAAAGGAACACAGGTTGACTGTGGTAATTAATTAATCAATAAATCTTCAACAAGTAATTTTATCATAAATTTATAAATTGTGACTATATCTTTACAACTGCCTGGGGAAAATAAGGACACAAGTTAGTTTATCATTTTCTGTGCAATAATCTGAGTTACACTGGGTTCATCAATCTCTGGTAAAGACCCAACGAATTGTTTATCAGTTGATAGTACTTTCAAAGCATTATCGTTAAACTGTTTGATTAGACGAAGCCCTTCTTTCTGTCTTATACGTTTTGGTAATATTGTTAGCATACGGCAAATATTTTTCACCACTTCAGTCCCAAATTCAATAGATTCATCTTTCTCAATCATTTTCTGTAATGGTAGAGTAAGAATTTTAACATAATATAAAAATAATTAGAAAATGACTATTTAATAACTTACTTCGATGCAAATTCGGTAACATCTTATATAAAACGATAGAGACTTGAAAACAAACTCATTACGTCTTGCCAACGGTTCAGAGGCCTGGGACATTAATATTAATGCATCTGTTATAGCTTCCAGTGATTTCTGTGTGCCAATACGCATTACCAAGTCTTCCACAATTTGTAGCCATTCAATGGACACGCAACGTGAGAGAATCTAAAATTTTTAAAAATAGTATACTTTTTTATCCGACGCATCCGAACAAATAAATTACCTTGATTAATTGGTTCAAGATTGGTTGGTAATCATTTGGGTCAAAGTCCGGAAATAAGTACATGAGCAAGCTAGGCATCGCATATTCTTTTTTCAAAGTTAAATAATATTTATTTAGTTTGCCCACGCTCTCGCTTGCCATAATACTGGGAAAATCTAGAAATAATTAATTGTATCGTTTCTTATCAGGATAACAATAAAGATCTACCTTCAAATGACGAACATAATTTCTTCATTATACCTATCGCAGAATTGCAGACCTCAATACGTTCGGTAGAATATGACGTATACATTATCCGATGTCGTTCCAAAATGTTAAGAACGTCGAGGACTAATATCTCCTTCTGCCCTGCACTCAATGAATTAATATTCAAATCCTAAAATAATGACATTTAAATCATAATTCAAAGTGAGTATTTAACTCATACCCTAATTATTCGAAGAGTCACATATAAACTGTCAGTTTCTCGATCGAAACCTGAAACTAGTGGTCTCAATACATACTTGAATAAATGATCAATGTCGAGACATTCCCAATCAAGTAGAGCCTTTAATAAAGTATAAATTCCTTTGGCATCATGCGAATCAGCAAAACAATCCGCATTATCTAAAGTTGCTTTAAGAACTTCCAATGCTGTCAGCTTCATGCTCATAAGATTCTTTATAGCCATAAAAAATTCTTCTAGCGCATTGACATACCGATAGTGTTCGAAACATTCTTGATAAACAGAGCTCAATACCTCCCTAGGGCTCTCGAGCAAAAATAACAGCAGATCTTTGGCTAATTCCGTGTAAGAACAACCGTCTTTTTGATTCAGCCTTTTGAGCGAAAACCGCAGTTGATGTTTAGCTGTTGATTTCGCAATATAAGTGTTCCAAGGACCATTGCATGCAAAAAATTTTGCAATCAACACTGACATATCATAAGTCGATAAATGTGTAATACATTTGATGGCCCGATGTTTCGAATCATCATCTAAATCGTACGCTTCTTCTAAAATATGAAGTGCATCACCAATGTCACACAAAGTGGACCATTTGTCTAGACACTGCCAGCTTAAGTCATTATCGAAAATTGGCGTGCGCAAAAACGCCTTGAACCATTCAATTTGATTTTCATCAGCCATATTTACTTTACGTATAATCGTCGTTGGAGATGCCATACTAATACGTTCGGCTAAAGTTGGTGGCTTTCTCGCCATGCAGGATAAACTTTGTAATACTGCGGGTGCGACTTCAATATTTTCGTACTTCTCGAGTACCTCATATGCATTTATGCCAATATGGTATTGTAAGGATATGTCTTCTGCTTGAACCTAAATGATTCTCAAAATTGTATTAATTCGCAATTGTGATGCAAGTTTAGCCATACCTCAGCCCAGTGACAGAAAATTTCAAGCGTTACATATTTGGTAACTGTAGGAATAGTGTTAAAAATCAATTGTATGATCCTGCTACATGCTGGATTGTTCTCATCCGCCATTTTTAGCATTTTAAGTAGAGCTATAAAAATATATCCAATATGGAGATATTGCACAGAATCCGGGGCATCAGCCATATTGATTGATGGATGAATATTAAGATTCATTAGCAATTGATCAACAATTTCAGTTATTTCTTCAACAACTGGCCCCTATAAATTAATACTTTAGTTTGCTAAATCTTCAACTAGTGTGGACCTTACCACAGTGTCCTGTGTGTCAATAATATTCAGTCTGTGTATAAAACAGTATATGATTGTTTCAACATTCTTGAGAACCTTTTCTCCATCAGACCCAGTGATTATATCATTAACATTTTCAAATAAATCAGCCACCAAAGTGAGTGGTAGATTGTGGGTCACTTTCATTAGATGTTTCATTAATTGAAGCTCAATCATTGTATTAAGAAAAAGGAACTTGGATAGCTTAGGCATAATACCAAGTAAGTAGCTGCAGTCAGTTAAGTTTGTGAATATACTAGCGTCGCCTAGCTTTGTATTAATAAGAAGACATAATATGACTCTCTCCAATACTTTATTATTTGCCGTGGCTGTATCAAAAGGATCCGTCATATAATTATTGTCAGTGAGGAAGTGTTTCAGTTTGTCGCGTACACATTGAACACTAGCCTCAGTACCTATAATAAGCAGGTTCTTGCTTTCTGGCATTCTTTTAGGTTATAAATACATACCGGTATCATAATCTACGCATTCCAAATCACCACAATTATTTGCACATTCATCAATAGTAGACCGTAAGCCAATTAATTCTGGCGATAACTCCATTGTACCTTCTTCTGACATATCACATGCAGTTATTTATCACCTTCGTATTCGATTTCGTTAATAGGATAGCGTGAAATACTATACGTTTATGACTGAATTTTACAATAAACATTTACGGTTTGATTGCAGGACATTGTCACTCACCGAACACCACCAATGTTATTCCTAATGGGATAGTATCTTGATTCCTTTTTGTTATGTTATAAATAAATAGGAGTTCCCAGATATTTTTCTCGAAATTCGACGAATGGACATTTACAATAATGTTTAAACGACTTGACGCACGCACATTTTCTCTATTTGTTTTAATAGTTAAGAAATATTTATTTACCGTAATAACTCTTATTTTTCTTGTCGGTTTACACTGTTCCACAACTCTATTGGATCACAACTTGTCACATTTGTTGTGATGTATTTTTAGGTTGTGTTTACCTTGTTTATAGTACACATGTTTCCCATGTGGACACTTGATGCCACATATTAATTAGTTTAGTTGCGTAAATATGAAACTATAGCAAGAACTATTTCCCTAATTGAGTTCAAGCAAAACTAAATAGGCCTCTTAATTCAAGCACAGCTAGGTTGCAAATGAAATATTATGAAGGCTTGAGCCAGAAAATATTCAATATACATATGAATCACGAATTATTCTTGCAATTTGCAAATGGAGACCTCAATTGATATTTTCAAATAAACACGAAGCGCGTTGTATTCAATAATAACAGGTAGTAATCGAATAGTTAACAATGTTCTTTTATTCAGTGTTTATAAGTTGCATTACAACTGTAACCTTAACGAATAAGAATTAATCATTTTTAACTAGAAATTTAACTCACAATCTACAGAAAAACTTTCTATGGTTACACCTATAAATCCACATGAATGGTATATAATCATAATTGTATAATTGTGCATTGTTTTATTGCTTAACAAGATTTCGAGAATTGTGTTAAATCGTAGAATTCTACAAATGGTCCGGATGCAACAATGGGCGATTGCATTTACTTGTGTTTCTTATTGGCAGTTTTGGTTGAAAGATGCGCACGTATTCATTGTAACATGATGAGGGATGAGACGATCGGTTGTGCATGCATTATGAAGCGCCTATTTATTATGCGAATATTTGACTATTATGCTGCTTTAGCTGCGTGCCATTCATTATGTTCGTAAACATTGCTGCATAGTCGCAAAGTGTAGATTCGGCTGCTGGAGTGATTCGCACTCTCATCGCTTTATATAGGGAGCTAGTTATGTAGGTGGTTGATTAATAAGACTGGACAGAAGTTCACAGCGACAACTTGAGCATTGCAAGTGCTGCGATGAGAAGCGCCGAGCCGACGATGCTGTAGGAGCCGTTGCACTTCTCCGTGTCGCAAGCGCAGACTTCTTGCCTACCTCCGAAGCCGGAACGGTGGTAACAGCGGTTCTTGTAGGTGGAATCGTCCCACCCACAGGAGCGTATCACACGGCTATCTGGGGGCACTACAACCAACAATAAAAATTGGAACGTGAATGATAAATACTCCAGGAGCAGGAGCGCATGTGAATGCCTTACGTCCGTTGACTTCGAAGTCGATCATTTGCTTAATCTTTCTGCAGAGGATGTATGGCTTATCATCGGGATTCTTCTCCGGGCAGGTCTTGAGCAGATCGTCCGGCAGCACCTCCTTGCTGCAGCGCGTGTCATTGTGGCTGTTGCATTCGTAGCATTGAAGAGCCAAGCCTGTAATTACATAATAGCGGAATGACAATGACGTGTGTTCGTCCTTTGCGAATATTGATTCAATGCGCCTCGTTCGTTTGCAACAATGCACCGAAATCGATCCACCAAACGACTTCCAGCAGCATATCCGGGTCAAGATAATTGTTCAAACTCGCAACATATTTGGTTATCAATAAATTATATTTCCCGATTGAATATGGTTTAACACTATTCTATTATACTTCGATGATAGTAAGCGATTTCGACAAATAGTGCACAGATTACTGCACTCGTCGCGTCGTCGCGACACGAATGCCTTCTTGAAATGCGAGAGCGCCGAATTGTTACGTCAGACAACGTAATCAAATGTAATTACGTATATCCCGAACATGTTGTAATGTATGCCCTTGCACGCACGAATCATCTCTTAATCTTTTCAGCGCTCTCCGCTCTTTGCATCATGTATTGTGTGGCGCGTAATTGAGAGGAAGTAAGCGATCAACAAAATTAATGCCGCACTCTCTGTACGGATAACGATAAATTTTCCCTTGCATGAGATTTATGACATCGCGCTTTCATTTGAGCACGTTTGTTAATTACATTTGCTTAACTTTGATGCATGAATTCGTTCGCATGCAGTATGCAATGGAAAACGCATGGAAAAGTTTGTGGCAAGTGTTAATGCCACCTTGTAGAAGCAGCGTAAATTCGTTTGAGTCTTCTCTATCGATCCTATTTTCAAAAGTCGCCATGCGTGGTGGTGGCGGCCTGGTGACGTGCAGGGCAATTGCAGGCAGTAGTTGCTATAACTCCGCTTGGCAAAATAGACAAATTCGGTTAAAAATAGGCGATTTACGCGAGCTACTGCTACTGTTGCTGGTGCTGCTGTTGCTGCTGTCAACCGTGAATAGCTGGCCACTGCAGGAGCGCGCATTTCGCAAAAGTACTAATTGCAACATCTTATAATGTAGCACTTACCTTCTTGCAGGAGAACAAGGAGTAGAACAACGGACGCAATGCAGACGGTTTGCGTGAACGCCATCGTCGACGATTTTCAGTTGCGGATTTACGCGTTAAACACTGAAACTTTTCGCCCAACGAAAGCTGACCGCAGAGTTGCCGGACAGTTGGTGAGAGCGCCGCGGTTGCTTTCTAACAAACTTGGGCGCGCGTCTGAAAACGATATTTCGATGCTTTGAGATTGCGCTGTTTGCTGCCCCCGATCTAACAACGTATTTGCCGCTTCTAGCGCGATCACGCGGGAATTATGCGCGCGATTTGGTGGGGCAGGCGACTGAATCGTGCCTTCGTAGGCAGTCAAGCTCTGGGCCCGTGTATGCAAATCGTCAACGAATTAATTGCCGTTTATTGTCGGCTGTCGTTACGTAAAACCGTTAGTGCGCTCCCCGCGGCGATAGCTTATCGGAGCGCCGCAAAGAGCAAATAGTTATCAACAAATTCATAGTCACACTCAAATTGATATCATTAAAGGTCGTCTATTCAATTGTCGCCTCATCTTGTATGCTAATAGTCACATAATGTCTCGATTAGTTAATGCTCCTTTACATTCAAGATTCTTGACCGAAGCGCATTTATAGGCCGAAGACATACTGAGCCATTAACGCTGAATGAGTGTCCTACTTTAGTTTTCGATCAACCCACCTCGTTCATTACCACCAACGAATTTATTACTCTGCTTATTAACATTGGGTAAAAATGGTGTAATATTGATGTAAATTCATAGATTCAAAAAGAGTTCCACCCAGAGAAACCGGATGCACGTAAGTGTTACAAGCGTGGTGAGGAAAACAAGTTCTTCCAGATTTCCCTGAATATCACCCGCGTTGCAGCCCGGAGTTGCGCAATCGCAAACATTCACGAACATGAGCTGATTCGCTGTCTTGTTGCATCCTACCGCTCCAAACTTTTGCGTACATTCGCGTATAATGATCGTTTCGCTAGGATTGGTAACTTGTACTGGAATCACATGGATGAAAGACAGTTAGGCATATTTGAGTGGCAAATGCAAGTCCTACATGTCTGCACAATCTTTCTGCATCGCCATTTATCATCCAGCGGGATAGGCGCTGAAGAATTAGAATCGGTGTTTTTTCGTACGCATTTCTTCAAGTGCGCCTTGTTGATGGTCGTAAGGTCATCGCAATCGCGCTCCTTGTCCGAACGACATTGATAGCATTGGTAACTGTCTGAAAGATAATTGATTTAATATGCGTGTCAAATGGAAAGAACATATAATTATTACTGAGCAGCTTAATTAAAGCAAAAAGAACGATAATATTGTAGAAAATGCGGATTGAGCTCATTATAGCTGCGCTATTCAAACACTAATAATTTAAATATGACGTACTATTTATTCTAACTAATACTGTCAGAGTAGCAGAGTTTTAACAGTGATTTGGAGCTACTCGTAATCAGACGAGTGCATTGTTGGGCTTGTTGTTGCTTTGTTTTCGATTCAAAAATACCAGCGCTTGCTAACCGCGTCAACTGCTCGCGCACCGTGTTGCCTACACGATTGTCCATACGGCATGGAGAAGTTTTCTCATTTCAAACGCGTGAAATTTCTATGGGAAAAATGCGGTTCAAACTGCCTCGAACCGGAGTGCGCGTTTGTTAGTCAAAGCTTTGCTACAAAACACACATAATTGCACAAACCAAGTATTATATTATATGCCGCATCATAATTACATATATTCAAACATTCACAATAACGAACATTATACATAAATATGCATATATCGATATGTTCTCAGCAAACTAGCATTAAAGTGCGCACCGCTGCGCGCTATAATTACATACTTAATAAGATTAACGCAGAATCGATCCTAAAATTTATACAGAAACACGTTGCTACAAATCGCAGCGATCGCAAGCAGTGCGGAATGTTGCAATGTTATCGAATGGTTGCAACCGTCGGTAAAACACTGGCAGGATCGCTCAAATTTGAATTCGTCGTCGTTCTCGTAACAGTTGTCGACAGCCTGTCTGTACTTGACTGATCCGCAGGATCGTGTAACACGGACGTATCGGTCACTATCAATAACTAAAATTCCAAGAGACAACATATGTATAATCCACATTCGGCGAAACCGCTTGGTTGCTTACTTGTTATGACTGTTTTACGACAGAACATATCCGTCGCGGTGCAATTTACATAGTATTTGCTTGTCGTGTCGTTTCTTTCTAGTGTCGCGCACGCAGGATCATCATATGACGAACAATTGTAGCACGAGATCGCAGAAGCTGCAAGGCACAAGTAACACAATCGAATTGGTTCAATGGATGTGTACGTTGCTTGAAAAAACTTACTCGATTGCAGCACTGACAGCAGGAGCAGTGGTGCGATAAGTGCGCTTACCACCTTCATGTTGATTGCGGTACGAATTGACTCGGAAAGGGGATGCAAAAGATGAGCGCACCAGCTACTGGATACCAGCAGATTAAGTGGCCTCAGCGAAGCAGTGTGCGGAGAGCAAGCGCGTTATCTAACAATTAGTGCTGGTAAATAACTGACAATGTTTGTTTGCCTGACAGGCGCAAGCATACGCACTACGTACAACACGACCGCGAAATCTGCTGCGCTACTGTGTGGTGTAAGTACCACTTTTTTATGTTTTTCGCGCCGTGTAATCCAAGGCAGTTGCGCCACTGTTTGGAAAGTGATGAGCGCCCTCGCGACGCAAACCGACGGCGCGTGTAGCGCTTGCAGAAAGTCGCGCTGCTACCCCTTTAGTCAACTGATTAACGGCGGCGGTGCACGTTGCTGAGGCGAACGGCGGTGACGGCTAGCGAGCGGTTTGAATATCGCCTGCAGTGTGGGAGCACGTTGGACAACTGAATGACGACGGACCATCGCGCATCGATAGCAAGTTAACAACGTTGCTGGTCGATGATAGAAGTGCTCCACGCATGTAACGACTATGATTGCTGTACACTCGGTAGTTCTGGCTGGAACTTGTAATATCCAGAAATTTTAACATGTAGATAGGTGGATTCGCTCGCTGTGCACAGCAAGGTTTCCACGCGCCTGATTAGTGAGCTGCTGTGAATTATAATTATGCGCCAGAATTCTTCCGTTCTCCTCGATGCGTCCAACGCATTGCAGCGCTGTCGATTGTCGTCGACGTTTGGGTATTTACATTTTCACCTGCGCAGCTGCCCAGATGCACACGATAGGAAAAACGAAAGCGGACTCTACATTGATTACGATCAGTTGCGGTCGCCGCGGCGCGCTGTAACGAGCAACGACCTTCGAAAATAGATGGGTGTTTTGAAAAATTCTAATTGTAATGGTGCTCCATCCGGTTGGTTGTCCGAGTCGTTTTGAATGACCAGCTTCGATTTGTTCTTTGGACGATCGTTGTCGCGATCAAAGCACCGCAATTGATATGCAGGGATTGGGAAATGATTTCAAGGCAAACTGTTCTGTACGCACGTTACGCTCTAAAATTCGAACAGAATATAGTGCAAAGAATACGTTCAAGCGCGCTAATTTCATAATTTCAATTTTGTATTGCGCCGCCGATATTATAATATCGGTGTCGTTACTGAATAGAAACCTTGAAGACAAAGCAAGAAAAAACCATTGCCGAGAATGTGTTCAAAATTTGGTTGCGCGTATATTTGGCCACATTGCATCGTCGATCGTGTGAGGGGAAATGCCGGCGGCGGCAATGATAATGTTATTGCCGTTGGGTCGACGACGCTAGCGTGTAAGCTTAGGGACAGGCGCCAGAATGCTTGGCGACTTTGGGCGATTTGCGCCCGACTAAATTTGGATTGCGCTGAGACTGTGGTCGTTAAGCGCACAGTGATGTCGGCACTCTTGCAAAAACTTGCTTACGCACACCAACGTACAGAACGAGGTAGTGGCGGCGGCGGCGGCGGAGGCGGTGTCGTCGTCGCGCCAGAAATGACGCACCATCGCTAATACGCGCGCCTGCACATCACTCGCCGCCGCGCGTTCGGCGGCGGTTGCCTTGCTGCGCTCCAGTGCGAACAGCGGCGGCGAACGTGATTGTAGCGCCTGCTCTCTGTACGCCAAGAACCATGTCGAAGAATATCGTACTATACGCGTGCATCTTGCTGCTTGCCGTTGAGCATGGTAAGTCAGCTCCTGCCCATCACTCCCGCAGTGGATGCCCGCGTCATCTAAGTTGCGTATTTCAGCCGCCTCCATCGAGTGCTATAGTTGCATTTCCACTGAGAATCCGGACTGCGTGGAACCGGAGAAGCATCTTATTGAGAAGCGCAAGTGCGATTCGGATGGGCTGCGCAAGACAAAAGACTATGCTAGCAACTTGAACAATGAGTTTCGTGAGATCTTCGACGTCCAAATCTCCGAGTATGCTATTCCTCTTAACTGTCTTAAGCAGGTGGTGAAAGGTAAGTGAGTTGCATTCGTTTATACGATTTTAGCTTCGCTTATGACGTTCGATGTATTGTCTCTTTCAGTGCGCGGCGACGAGATCGTCCTGCGTGGTTGTCAGCTGCCGAAGGATTCACAGAACCACCTCGATGTCTGCCGTAAGGTGTTTGAGATGCCGTACAAAAGCAACGTACACGTTATGCACTGCTCGTTGTGCGACACGGACGGATGCAACGCTTCTGCAATAATACGAGTTTCACAATTCTTCTTCATCGTGGCGCTTTTCACCAGCTTGTTATAGCTGGCCACGGCCTCATAGTCGCACCCTGCTGCTCCGCGTTTTGATGGCGCTTCAAGAACATAGATTCAGACTGCTGCCTTCATAAAACAGGCTGTCGCATAGTGTCTTCTGCAATGATTAGCCTAAGCTTCTTAGTATAAGCCAAAGATATCTCTTGTCAAATGTATGATAATTATAAACTTGATTGATTCATTTTGCAATAAAATTCTACGATATGTTATTGCAATATTTGAGAGTGCTTGGGTTTGCATATAGTGTTCGACAAGATCCTACAATATTCATGTTGGTGATAAGGAGGTAAGTCATATGATTGATGTGTCAATGTAGGTGGCATACGCTTTGGCACAAACTTTCAAAATTACTCAACAAATTTCATTCTCTAGATGATTTTTTCGCGGTCGGTGATAGCAAACAGTGGCGGCTCGCGGATTATTCCGCTCTTGGATGAAAATGGATTAATATCTATTAAATCATAAAAATATAACACTTTTTGTAATTTTATTAATTGATGAATTTAAAACTATAAGATATTTTGTGAGGTATTTAAGAAGAGAGTATGCTTTCACAAGAATGGATAAGATCAAGAATGAAAAGATAAGAGAGGGGTTAGAAATAGAAGGAATAGAGAAATGGATAGAAGATCGACAGCTAGGATAAGGAAAAGCAAGTTAAAGAAATATGGCTAACAAAAATTGATGGAAAAAGATCGAGGGGAAGACCGAAGAAGAAGTGGGAAGAAAAC